>APFE031248372.1:30589-64423 GCA_000404065.3 Pinus taeda | reverse complement strand
TAAAATTAGTTTTTTTAAAACAAATTGAAACTTTTAAAACTATAATGCTAAGTTAAATATATAACAATATTATAAAATCATAAATGAAACATAAAGTGTAAAAGAAAATCCTGAATAATAAAATGGAAACAAAAGCAAGAAGAAAGTGCAATTGATTTTTTTACTACCCTTTTCCGATTTGAAATCAGACTAGTAGTTGTCAATGTGAATAAATAATAGCTGAATCAGGGCCTTCGTAACTAATTGGCATTTAAAAATTACATGACAAATTGTGAGCAAACAACCGGGACCTACCACCGCGAAATGTCTGCAGTTTCCCAAAATCATAAAAATCTAACTTTTAAATTTTAATAGACGCGTAACAGATGTGTACCATTTTTCGGCACTGCCTTACACATTTCAGAGAGAATCGTAGTTGTTGATGGTAGTTTTACGTTGAATTTGATACTTGGTCAATGGTTTAGAAACAACAGCAGTAATATTATAATTTAGATTTACAAAAAAATTTGACGGATTTTCTTTAATATAATTGGAATTTTCCTTATTTTTTGAGCAACTTTTTCACGGTGAATGGTTTAAAAACAACCGCTATAATTTAAATTTACAAAAATCTTTGTCAAAATTTCTCTAAATATAATTGGAATTTTCATAATTTTCTAGACAACTCCACCATTTAAATCTATTTTTTATTATAAAATAGATTTAGCATTTAAATAACTATAACTAATTTTCTTTTAAATTTTACAGAAATTTCTAAATTATGTTGCAGAATCTTTTAGACTGAGCTTAAAAGAAACACAAAGGCTGGATTTTCTGTAACAAAGTCTCTATCGCCATAACTCAATGTCGGATAAACAGCTAATTGTCATAAATTTCGCAACCTTTTCATGCACTGACAAAACCAATGAACCGGTACTTTATTTTGATATTTATTATTGTCCCCTTCTAGAAGGGTGCCTCCGTGCATTCTTTAATCATATAAGGCTTGGAATGGAGCAATGTGTCTTTTAATATAATATATAATTATAAATATGACTATTTTTATGAGTATATTTTTACTTGTAATTTTGATTATTAGGAAGTTGATGCTATCATAAATATTTGGAAATTAATATTTTAGATTCTGTAGGTATATAGTTTATTTTGTTTATTACTTTTTTATCATTATAAAAGCTTATATATGTATCCCATAATGATTTGGAAATTGTTGAATATATAATGATTTGGAAATTGTTCAATATTTAATTTTGTTATGTAGTAATGTTGATTTTTTTGTGCTAGTAAAAACTAAAAGATATTTTTGATCTTCTACATTGGGGTTGACCACCTTTTTGTATGTGAGTTTTTTTTTATTTTCTAACTCTTTATTGCACTACAATTCTCTTTAAATTTAGATGTAGTGATATTTCTAATATTGTCGATATCTTATAGGATGACATCATCTTATATTTCCCAATAAATTAGCCAAGACTTCATGTGTTGATGCCATCCTAGCTTGAGTCACCAGTCATTATGGCTAGAGTTAGAAGCAGTTTCTGAGAGCCACTTATCATCCATGTTGTTTATGTTATTTTTGTGCATTAAGTAACTAACCATTATTATGCACTCAATGGGGTAGAGGCTCATTTTTATGAGGAGGTTATAGTGTTTTCTTTTAATATTAAGATTATAAGTTATAAATAATATTTTAGATTTTCTTTATTCACCAAGATTCTCGAAGATAGTATATCCCCAAACTTCACATCCGTAAAAGATACCAAGACAGGAAAGTGTGTCCAATCAGAGTTTTTTCTTATCTCACATCCCACATCCCACATCCAAATGTCTACTAATTTGTACTTGTTTTCAAGCTGATACCCTCCATTTATCATTTTTTCAACAATATAGTCCCAATTGAGCTTATGATGAATATTGATTTGAAGATATTTTTATAAAAACACTTTCTCCAGACATATTTGAAATTGTTGTATGTGATGTTATGGGTTTCGATATCATAACTTTTGTTTTGTCCATGTTCATGGTCATAGCTATAGAGAAAAAGTCCTTAAGGATTCTTAAATTGTTTTGATGTCATAGGGATTCTATGTCTTAATAACAATATTATTTCAAAATGCAAACTTCTGTGATTCATAATGTTCTTCGGGAGAATCCTTGAGATAAATCACATTTCAATTTTTTTTTCCGATGCATTTCAAACCACTAAGTGTGGTTCATCATGAGGATTAGGATGAATGCATTGATCCAACCATGCAATTATATATTGTAGAGATGCAAAACAGCTAGATAAATCAACATTGAAGGAAGTAATAAATTAATTAAAAGTAAACATATAATAATTTAAAATAATAATTAAGAAGTTATTATATTGATATAAAAAAATTGACAAAAGTTGTATATAATAAAAATAATAATAATAATGTGATCTAGGTAAGATGAAAATTTGTGAAATAAGAGATCAAGGTTTAAATCCCCTCGATTATGACTCGGATTATGGAGGGGAGGACAGGTTGTAGACCCCCAAAGGTTTACTAGTAGCTACATGTCAGGTGCGTTGTTGGGTTTCTCAATGATACAAAAAAAAAATATTGGGTTTATAATGTTAGGTTTATAATGTTAGGTTTTATAATGTTAAGATTTATAATATTTGTTTAATGTTAGGGTTCAATATTATGACATTGGAATAGTACAAAAATATATCCAACATCGCATTGTGACAAATATTGTCATAATGTGACAATTAATATGACAACCACTATTGCAATTTTACATTACCTTGCAATTTATTCAATGTCGCATTGCGACATTACAAAATTAAATTTTATAATATTGGTTTAATATTGGATTTATAATATTTGGGCTTATAATATTGGGCCTTACAATATTTGGGCTTATAATATTATGGTTAAATATTATGACATTGTATGGTCAAAAATTATCCAACATCGCAATTGACAAACATTAATCATAAGTGGCATTCAAATTCATAATCATTTTATTTTATTTTTATTTTATTTTTTTATTTTTTTTTTATTTATTTATTTTATTTTATTTATTTTTTATTTTTTTTTTTTATTTTTTTTATATTTTTTTTTTTATTTTTTATTTTTTTTTTTTTTTTTTTTTTTTTTTCAGTACGAAAAAAGCTTGATTGAATTAAAACCAGATAATACCCAAAACATCTTTATAGACTGAAATGAGAGAAATTCCTTGACAGTACAGACTGTAGGGGAACAGTATAGTGCAGAAATGTCTGAAAGTCTATTATACCAAAAGGTACTAGAAAAAGAAAAGATGTATATGTGCAGTATACTTGAGGAAAAACAAAACTTTTTCCAGATAAATTGCCTAGATAGGAAAAAACCCCTTTTGGGAGCATCATCTGCCAGCTGGGAGAAAGTATGCAATATGAGCAAGAAAAAACAGTTGCAGGGAACATACCTGGGAAATTGATATGAACAAGTAAAATTATGTGCCAAGTAGAGAAAAATCCTGAATCAAGTATGTTTCGGCTTCCATTTTTATGTCCATTTCCCATTTGCCCATTTGAGTTAGGAGCCCTTTCTTCGACAAATCATCTGCTTGAGTATTTTGAGATTTGTTGACATGATGTATAGTATAATCCTTCCTCCTCCTCCAGAGTGTGTCAATTCTGTTCATCAAACCTGAAAGGTGTTGATTTTTTATAGAACTCTTGGCTTTGACATGATCTATTATGATTTTAGAGTCACCATAGATCTGCAGGGATCGAATATTTAGGAATAAGCTGAAGTAAAGAAGCCCTGATAGAGCCATTGCCTCGGTTTGTTGTTTGTTCCTTTCCCCATTCCAATGGATGGAAAACTGCTGATCTTCTTCCATGGCTATGTAGACCCCATAATCACATATACCATTTAGTGCTACCCCATAAAAATAGGCTCTTGGAAAGTTCATGTGACTTGTTGTTTGCTCCTTTGATTTTTCCTTTTTATGTTGTGAAATCTTGGGAGGAATAGAGTTATAAAGAGTGATAATGTTCACAAAAACAGACCTAAAAACTTCCTTTCTATTTTGGAACAAAGTGTTATTCCTCCATTTCTAGATTGACCAAAAAACTAGTTGTGGAATAGGTCTTCAGATTGTCTTTTGGTTACTCCACCAATCAAGTGCTTCTTTTAGTGAAGAATGCGGAACAAAATTAAAACCAAGAAAGGAAGCAAGGTTCCTCCAAAGCTGAAGGGTGTGAATACATTGCAGGAACATGTGTAAGTTATTTTCTCCCTTTGCTTTACATATTAAACATATTCCAGATCTGGGCGAGTTCCTCTTTTGCAAGTTTTCCCAAGTAAGGTTTTTGTTATGGAAAACTAACCAACAGAAAATGATGATTTTATGAGGGCTCCCAGTGTTCCATAATGATAAAGGAAAAACGTTAACTGATTGAGAAGAGTGAAACCTGATAAAGGTTGAATGGATATCTTTTACACTTGCATTGTCCTTTCCACTGATTCAATATCATAATCATTGTCACAATTTTACATTACATTACAATTTATTCAATTTCGTATTGCAATGTTACAAATTTAGGGTTAATAATAGTAACTTTAATATTAATGTTTATAATATGATGGTTTATAATATTGGGTTTAATATAAGGTTTTAATGTTAATTGAAACCTACTCATTTGGTTGAATACATAACTTATTCTTATTTATATTAAAACTTAATATTTAAATTCAATACTAATACTCAATACTCATTCAGTTTTTCCTTGACTGTATATTATTTTGTCTTTGACCAAAATTTTATGCCCCTTATCCATAGATTAACATTGAGAATTCAATTTTTGTTAAGTTTTATTATTTTTTAGATTTATTTATCTGTAAAGTGATATGTTGAGGTCTTATTATGGGTTGTTTCATATCTTCCATCTCTATTAGTTCCTATTTTTTTGTTTGTTTTGTTTATTTCCTTTTTATTTAACTTTTGTTTTTCATGAATTATAAATATTTTTGCATATTTTCAATTTAAAATGACTTATTATTATATTAAACACACAGACATTAAAATTACTATATGTTAATATTGTCATAAAATAATTTTTATTTTTTTTAATTAATTAAATTATATTTAAACTAAGAAGTAGTTACTAACTACTTGTAACCCCAATTTATAAACATTTTAAATAGAAAAAATTACAGCCTCACCCAACTTATAATGACCACATTTTCCCATTATCATCACAAAATTTATAATATTTTCAAAAGTTGGACTAAAATCATATGACGGAAGTTGGAAAACAATACCATAAAAAATTGCTTACTTTATTGTAGTGTTTCATCAAAATAACATCAAATGTATGTTATTGATTATTCCTCGTTCATTGAAAAAATTCAAATTAAAAAAAAATCAAGATAGATAAATTTTACTAATTACAAAATACTCAAAACAAAACAAAAATAACATCAAATATATGTTATTGATTATCCCTCATTCATATTAAAAAAAATCAGAATAGATAAATTCTGCTAATTACAAAACACTCACAACAAAACCAAATCAAATTGGTTGAATTTCTCCGAATATAATGTTCTAAAAAATTCCCTAATTTTATTCATTGGATTCATTCAACCAAAAAATGTTGAATTCTGCTCATTGCATTTCAAATTTTGTTACTAAAATCCAAAACAAAATCAAAATCATTGAAGCAATCGAATCATATCATACCACCTACGAGTAAAGAGGAAAAAAAGTGCACGCAAAACACAGGTGGTATACTGTATATCTTTGTATCTGATTAGGTTATATTGGAGGTAGTGTTTTTTCTCAGCATCTATGGGAAAATTGATTAATTGATTGGGTTAGTTTGGAGGTTGATTATTTTTTGGAATTTATTGGAATTTTTTATTAGGAATTTAGAGGAATAGATAATAAGATTTGGAATAATATCTATATTCAAATATTATTTATTAATGATAAGAATCTGTTCAGAGATTTTCTCAATAGTATTATTTTATCTTAGGATCTAAGTGTAATATATTTTAATTTCAAAATAAATAAAAAATTATTGTATATAATCATTGTATCATGGATCTCATATACAGTAATGTAATATATTTTAATTTCAAAATAAATAAAAAATTATTGTATATAATCATAGTATCATGGCTATTCTTCCAATTTCTTTCTCGGTATCAAAGCCTCTATGGGCTTGACTCTCTCCATGGAGGGTCCGGTAAGATGGAAACAAAAATTCTTGAGGATTAAATCCATACTCTGTACATAGATTAGGTATAAGTTAGATATTATTTGTTTTGTGTGCATTCCATATTTGTCAAACGAGCTCGGAGCCAGTCAGTCCCAGGAGTCTGTTGTGCTCACACCAGTTCGTCGGTCTGTACATGAGTGGAGTTGTTATTTTGGTTTGTGTTGAGATTTTAGTTTTTATTAAATTGGGTAAAAATCTCATGTAGGTGATAACAATAGGATTTATTGTTATGTTAGCTCTATTTTGTTGAGGAGGAGTTAATGCATCCTATATTTGTTGTGAGAGAATTTATTAGTCAGTTTTATTTTCTGGCTATAAAAATATATACTGGTACAAAATATTGATATAGTAGAAAGTGTATGAAGCCATTTTGTTGAGGAGAAGTTAATGCATCCTATATTTGTTGTGAGAGAATTTATTAGTCAGTTTTATTCTCTGGCTATAAAAATATATACTGGTACAAAATATTAATATAGTAGAAAGTGTATGAAGAAATAAATTTAAGGTTAAAGACCTGCATTTCCTACTGGTATTCAAGTTCTTTTGGTTTGCTATACACAGATCCAAGTGTGACGATCACATCATCTCGACTGTGGGACGTGACCTCTCCCATCACTAGGGATCCGATATTGGGCGAGTTGGCCATTCATACCGCTTCCGCCCACGACGCAGTCGATGTTAGCAAGGAGAATTCGACAGCTCCATTATGGATGTTCGGAGTCGGTGTTTTGTGTCGAAAACGGGCAAGTCTTCGTGCGGTGTCCACCGAGGAGGAGATTTTCCTTAGATCAACTTTTGAATTGGATGAACTGCAATTTCTTGAGCCATGTCTCACGCGAAAAGAGATCGGGTTTTCATTGGAGAAGTTGAGGTCATTTTTTCGACATGCCTCGACTATCTTTGGTTTGATGAGGCATGTTACCCAGAAGCGGAAGGCTTCCTATGATAGGCCATCCAAACGGACCTGGGGAAAATTGTTTTATCAGAATCCATTTCACCACACAGATCAAACAAATCACAAGGAGGACCAGACGCGGCCCTTGATGTAGCCCAAGACTCGCAACAGAACTCTGTAGCAAAGCAAGCAAGGAATCCAAGGCCTTCTTCGCTTTATTTTTTTTGTGTTTCCTGACTTCCATTTTGTATGGTATGTATCGAGAAAATGGTGGCATGTCCTGTGTCTTATGCAAACGCTTAACGTTATGGGCGTTTGTTTATGTTTATGTTTGAAGTTTACATGTCCATTGACACCACTCATTTCTCCAACGGTGATTGGTTTGGTTGTCATAGTTTTTGTTAGAGTCAAAATCTGGCGTGAAGATATTGGGAAGCTATTTTACTTCGTAATTTGAGATTTCGATCGTTGTTTTATGTAGAAATATTATACTCTAAAATAAATATGGTTTACAGATTATAGTTTACTGATTATAATTGATTTTGATACTAACACAATTTTTGTCACAATGTAAAGTTAGATTATGGTTGACCATGATTGATTTTCATATTGAAAGAACCTTTGTTAGATGTTGGAGTCGTTGGACAATGGATGACCATGGTTGATATCCATATTGAAACAACCTTTGTCACAATGTGACGTTGGACCATGGTTGACCATGGATGACCATGGTTATAACAATATGATGTTGGACCAAGAGAAACTCTTTGTCACAATATGACCATTCAATCTAAATCTATGTACCCGGTGATATCTAATGAGCATCTTGCTACATACTGGATACCATAATTTGTGGTCCCCTCAACATATCAAAGAATCCTCTTGGTTTCTTTCCAGTGGAACTTATGCAGATCTTACGTGTCCCTACATACTACTCCAAAGGCCTTCAAAATCCAAAACCACTCCATGACTAGGCCATGGCTCCTCTCATCTAACAAAGAAATGGAAATACCCTCATTTTTTCCATTAATATGATATATTTTATCTATTCTCATCAATTCCCCATCGTTCTCACCATTATTAACCTCTACATGTCCCGGGATTGAAACTCTTGCAGTACCTAAGCTATTATTTTTTTTCGAGATTACTTCTCTATCTAGTGGTTGTTGGCGTTCTCCAGTGTCGAGAGAACATATCACTAATTTAATTATGTGATTTTGTTATATGTTGATGGGTCATGTTGTGCTTCGGGCTTCTAAAACATCGGTCATGGGTCAATCTATGAGATCCTTGTATGTAGAAAGGCCATTTGCATAATTGACTGTTGAATATGCCCACTACCTAGACAAGCCACATATACAACTATCAAAGGTGTAGTTCGCTGCACTTTGATAGATGGGAGTTAGTCCATAGGGTGATGGAGTGTTGAAATTGTCTTTTGAGAGACTGAGAAGCATCAATTATACAAAGTTTGTCAACAATGGTCAAAGGCATTTAAGTTTTAAATGGAGTTTATATGACAACTTGAAGATGAGGTGGTGAAGAAATAACAGTGTTTGCAAGATTCCAGAATGGATGTGAGTGTCGACAAAGATTGGCTAGATAGATGTGAGTATTTGTAATTTATGATTATTGTAATAACCTTTGTAATGATGTAATGTAACCATTAAAGGAGAACTTGGAATAATGAGTACATTAGAATATAGGAAAATTGTATTTGTTAGTTGTTAGAGTCTGTTGAGAGATTTTCTCAATAGTATTCTCTTGTCTTTGAAACTATTGGATCTCATATGCACTATATATATCTATGATGTATTTTGATTTCAAAGTCTAATAGAAAAAATGTTGTATAGTCTTTGTATCATGGTTTCTCTTCCAATTTTTTTATATGGATTAGGGTTAGTTTGGAAGTTAAAGTACAAATTAAGATTACAAGAATAAATCTAGTTTAATTAAAAAAATAGAGTATAACTTGAAATTAGTAAAAGCTAAGACTTATTACTTGAAGAAGTCTACTCTTTTAACTTTATTGCAATGAATAGACATGTTATCAAAACTTCCCAATGAAGAAAATCACAAACTAAACCCATGTGACTATTAACCCCACTTCTCGTGGGGTTGGGAAAAAAACAAAAAACTGCTTTTTGGTTATCGATCCAATATTCGCAGACAAAATTTATCGTAGGCCAACAAAAGATATCTTTTTCAATTTGATGCTAGGATATTGAGGCACGGGATAAAAACAGCCAATCCAGAAATTCATGATATTGAGTGTAAATCTGATAAATGTAACTCTAGAACTGTGTTGTGAATTGGATAGACCTGTTTAAAATAAAATATTCTGTGGGAAACAACTAATTAAAAGATCATGACAGTGTATGTAACCCTGATACTTGCTAAAGCGAGATTGAGTATGAATGAGGTCACAACAACAAAGAGAAAAGCCTTAAAACTGGACCTGCAACTTCATCCATGAAATTCAAAATACTCAACAGTTCTAACTAACCCACGCCCTTTAAAGCACTCACTTAAATCTACAGATAGTGGCTACACATATTGAATTCGCTCCTTCAATGTGGTCGGAAAAAGAAAGCTAGATGGCTGCTCCTAGTCCAAAGAGAGAAAATAGAAAATCCGCTATTCATTACCATTTCCATTGGTGCGCTGGATGCCCTATTTGAATGTTAAACGACAATCATGTTAATTCGGTTTTCTCTTTAATAATTTATTTCGTTCTTACCAATCATATTTTCAAAATAAAAATTACACTCCAATTGCAAGAATCCATAACTCTGGAATACTACTATACTAACCGATACTATGATCACCCAACACAAAATACAAAATATTGTTATCGTGGCCGTATTATTGTTTTTCCTATTCATCCTTTCTGAATGGTGGGGAACATTAAGAGGACATACCACCATGCAGATGTAAAGAAGATTGCAGAGAGACGGCCATAGAAGGCCAGACAGAACAGCGTGATGATCATAGCAGTAGCAACCGCACTCGCATCGTAGCCCATGGCCGGCCTGGTCTTCCTGTAAAAGTTCTCCGATCCGTGTGGTCTCGTAGGCCTGGCCCTATTGTCCATGGATACAACTCTGAATGTTTTTGCTTTACCTTTTTCAGGATGGTGATGCTTGTGTTTATCATTGGCTTCTTTAGCCTTAACAGCCCTCGGAGAAGCCGAAGCCAAGAACTCAATTGACTGAACATACCCTCTCCGAGGGTTGCCTGGTGCAATTGTATTCACAGTAAGGTCCGATTTTGGGGTTATTATGTTGAGCCTGTCGATATCTGTCTTCTTTGTAGTTGCTTCAACGCCGATTCCATTCTGATTAGTGTGAGGGTTTCCATGGTTTCTAGAAAGCTGTGAAGAGCATAAAACCCCGCTCAAAACAAACTTCTTCATGCACACCACACCACCCACCGCCATGGCCGCGGCCGCTGGAACGCCCGATCTTCTAACCGAGATTGCACTCAAACTCAAAACCCTAAAGGCCTTCAAAATCCAAAACCATGGCATGACTAGACCATGGCTTCTCTCATCTAACAAAGAAATGGAAATACCCTCAGATTCGCCATTAATACGATTTCTTTTATCAATTTTCATCAATTCCCCATCTTTCTCGCCATTATTAATCTCTGCAGGTCCCACGATCGAAACTGCTGCGGTACCTCGGCCACTGTTTTTCTTCCAGATTACTTCTCCGTCTTTCACCACAAACGGAATCCATCCCCTGTTAGAATATTCGAATCTCACCATGGACTCAGGCACGCCAGTCTCCTTGGCAATACATTCTCTTCTGGCAGAGAGGTCGGCACTGATGCTCTGGAACTTGTCGAGCCCGCTGGTAGAAAATGGATTGGACCTCCTTCCATGTCTCTGCCGGGATCTCGGTTTGGGCGAGTCCACGATTTCTTCTGCTTCGCCTTTCACTAATATCCTTCCACACCGCATTATTCTCTCAGCCGAATATCAATTGATCCTACAACCCAACAAGATAATGCAGAACAAACCACACATGAATTCATCGATTCCCAGCTTTAGCCAGTCTCTCAAAGTTTCAGCAATCCGCCATTTTCTTATTTACTTTACACGACATCCATCATCAAAGTCAACCATTGTGTCCGAAAGTTACAACCGGTCAACACCTCTGCGTAGATTTTAGTATATTTTTCAGAAATATATATATATATATATATGCATGTGGGTACGAATTTTGAATTGTTCAAAAGGACGCCTTCCACGTTACCGTGGGAAAGAAGTTTCGGTTGGGTCCATTTGTGACATGAACATCTGATATAAAACAAACACAAAGCCCGGACTTTCTAGAACAAAGTCTACATCGCCATAACTCAGTGCCGGACAAATAGCTAAATGTCATAAACTTCGGAGCCTTTTCACGCACAAAGAAAACCAACGAACCAGTACTTTATTTCGATATTTATTATGGTCCCCTTCTAGAAGGTTGCCTCCGTGGATTCTTTAATCCTATAAGGTTTGGGATGGAATAATGTATCTTTCAATATATAATATATAATTATTTTTATTTTTATGAGTAATTTTTAAAAATTTATTTTAAGAACAATATTATTAGCTAAAGAAGAAAGATGCTTATATTAGTAACTGTACTGAGAGGTGGAAAGGAATGTCGAAGGCTCATAAAATCTAGAATCAGACACATAGTTGAAAGTGAGGAGGGATTGAAGAAAATGAGTGAGAGCAATGGCATGTCCTTTAGCTTGGACAAAGGCCAAATCACGCAATTGCGAGAGATATTCATGAAATTTGACAGAAACCACGACGAGAGCTTGTGGGCGTTTTGAAAGGAAGAATGAATGACCAATTTTGAATGTTTATTTTTTTTTGGGATCTACCTAATATTTTTCATGTCCCTATGTTTATGCAGAACTAAGTGCACATGCAAGAATTGATGACGTGTGTGAGAAGATTATAGCAATACAAAAGAAAGGGTGCAAGTTGATATATTCAACCGTTGTGAGCAGGTTTGATGTGTGAGTTTTAGATGACCAATTTCAAGTTTCAGGGTCTTCAAAATTTTGATTTATCTTCGGGTCTTTTACATTTCATTTTTTTTGTGATAATCAAGCTGAACCAATTTAAAAAAAAAAAGAATAATATAGCTCTAACCCATTTTGCAAATATTGGGTTGTCTATTTGGGACTGTAGTAGTATAGAAAGAAGGGTATAATTCTAACCCATTTTGCAAATATTAGGTTGTCTATCCGGGATTGTAGTAGTATAGGAAGAACATTGCAAGGATGTATATCTTTCTACAACAGATTTGAGAAATTGAGTTTGCTTCTTTTGATGCGATTATCATCTGGGTCTCAAATTAATTTTTTACTGCATTCATTTTGTTTTGGGAAAGAACAGATAAGTGACCATGTATATGCTAGATTTATGCTTCAATAATATATTCGATGGAGCAAAATCGTAAGATTGTGTTCCTTTCCTTTTTTATTTTTTTGAGTGTCCATAGAGTGGTTGTGTGATTGCAACATTGCAAGATGACTTGTGATTTTAGGGGTGTTTGTTGAAACTTAATACCAAATCTCAGTAATTATAGACTATCATGCTTCATTGTTTGCGCTATCGAACTTTACTTTCATATTGTTATCCAAAAAAGGGCATTGTATGCTCAAATGAATAAGAATTTCACAACTTTAGGTGTGTTGTATGCTAGTAGGAAGGGCGCTTCATCTCAGTTGACTCACCAAGTTGCCATATACAAACAAAGATCTTAGATGTCATATGTGCCACAAAATTATCAAACATTGTGCTATCAAAGGAATTGATTGATATGAGTATTGAAACAAAATATTTGTTTACTCAATTATTGTTCATTAAAGCGTTTATTCCTTCAATTCCCACATGGAGTTTTCTTTCATTGTGTTCTTTGCAAGATTATCCAACTGAAGAATTTTATGTTTGCATTGAATATCAGGTATACCCAAATAATCATTTCAATTATTGGGTTACCTTGAGAGCACATTGCTTCTCTCTCGACTGTAGAGCTGTTTGCTTTCTCTACTCGATAACCTGAACCTTAATCCCATAGAGATAGTGTGCAAGATGTGACTTTTATGCATTGAGAAAAAATAAATTAATGCTCTTCTA
Source organism: Pinus taeda (assembly GCA_000404065.3). Classification (NCBI taxonomy): domain Eukaryota; kingdom Viridiplantae; phylum Streptophyta; class Pinopsida; order Pinales; family Pinaceae; genus Pinus; species Pinus taeda. The sequence goes on along the minus strand of APFE031248372.1, from coordinate 51,136 downwards.
TTGTTATCGATAGTGAATTTTCGATTGCAGGTGGTTGTCAGTAACAAACATTAAAATTCATTATTCAGGAGTTGTATGGTGAATTTTCTATTTATTCAAAGTTATCTTGTTGGTGATCACATCAAGCATTTTCACAATCACGCACGACTAATCTACAGGTCGCTTCATCCAAACCACCAAGCAAGAGAAGGGATCACTAAAGTAGATGTCGTGGTTTCAATTTAGTGATTGTATATACACCAAAGGTATATAATATTTGGGAAGATTAGGAAAATCGTGAAGACAAAATGGATCACTTTTCTAGACTGTTACTTTTACCAGTTGGGTTTATACAACTTATAGGACAATTTCAAAAGTCTAGAAAAAAATTAACTAGGTAGAGCTTGCCCAAAAAGTACTAGAGCCACTCTTGAAAATCCAAAAAGTGATATATATTTTTTATATATATGAAAAAAAGGGATGTAAAATTGAATATTGGATTTGAAAAAAGAAATACAAAAGAAATAAGAATATTCATATGTTCGCATTTCTACAACGAATTGGTTAATAAGTGTGAATAATGCATCACATGTGATTCTTTTAGTAGAATAAAGGTCATTTTGTATTCTTATGCCATAGTCTTAGTCAACTCATTCGTTGCATTCTATATTACTTAAATAAAGAATTTGATGAATTTGGTCGATGGTGGAATATTTATGTTCTAGTTTGGCATACAATTCAATTAAATTTGTTTAAATTTGACTAAATTGCATGTGATTTTTTTACTAGAGTACAAGGCCATATTGTAATCTTATGCAATAGTCTGAGTGACCTCTTTCATTGCATTTGATTATTTAAATATAGAATTTGATGAATTCAATTGATGGTGGAATAATTTTGTTTGAGTTTCTTATATAAATTTAGGTTGATTCGAATTCAATTTTGAATTCAATCAAATTTACTTAAATTTATTTAATTTTGGTTAAATTGGTAAAATTTGAATTTAAGCCTATATGATTTTCTAAAGCTAATGTTAAATTTTTATTACCGTGTTTCTCATTTTCTTGCAATTCACGGTGGGTGAACATGGACAAGAACATAAACCACGTGACTTAGGCCATAGTTACCATTTTGTGTTGGAATTAAAATATGGATATGGTCTGATTAAAAAAACCGCATGGGAAAAATTTAAAAATATAGCATGAAAAAATGGATGGAGTATACATCCTCATTATTTTGAAAAAGATCCAGGGAATAGGATATAACTTTCAGATATATAAATGCATACTCAAGATCAAACATGCAACCATGAATATTTATAAATTGGTACAAGTTAATGACATGGTAAGTTAGGGCCGATTATGTCATCAACACCATAAATGGGAGTTTCCAACTTACACTGGTGCAGACTAGACCGTGTAGTTAACAATGATTCTTTGAACCAAGTTGTCATTTGGAGTGGTAGTAAAATCCAAAATTATATAAATTTAAAGAATTATATACATTCCTTATGGTGAGTAACCCACACCTCTGTTCAGGAAAAGTGCTGACTTGCACGAGGCCATGTGCCCTCCTGTCTCGCCCCTGGTGAAGGTAGCTCTCATTTGCTTAGAAAATTAGCTTTGCCACTTACAATGGTCTACAAGACAGATAAAAAAATAGTAGGTTACAGTTTCTTTGGCTACCAATGAGCTCGTTCCATTTATGGAATCTTCCTTATTGGTGTTGCAAGCGTTTCGAAAAATGGAAGCCATAATTAGCAATAGTCATGGAAATGAAGTCCTATGTCAAGCATATGAGTCTTGTCTTAGTACGTTTTATAGACACTCAAATATATTCTGGACATTCAGTCAAGAAGAGTACAACATGAAGAGTTTCTCTTCGACTTTATTTAGCGATTAGTGCTACCTGATTGTGGTCATATGTTCCACAAGTTTTGCATAGATTAGTATCAATTGGCCAGTCACCTGACAATAATCATCAAAACGGATCTAATTTAGCTAGATTTTTCCAGTTTAAGCTCTTGGATAGATTGTAAGCATTTCTTCGGAAGATAAATTTTCTCTTTTCCAGTCTTGTAAGTGTTTCTTCTTAAGATAAAATCTCTCTCTCTCTTGATATTTATTTTCAAAGAAAAATACTATGGTTTGTTTCGTTTGCTGTGCATACATCTTTACATAACAACTTGCATGGTAATTTCCAGACTTGGTATCTAATCTGAAAAGGCTAAAAAGTTACATGTTTATATTCTGTTTATTTTTCCCACTTCTCAAAAAAGGAATTTTAAATACTAAGTATCATATAAAACTCTTTTTTACCATTATCAACCATTATCATAGGTTTATACAAAACAATGGTTTCCTAGGTGTAATTCTTGCTTAACTTGTTGACAAACTTTCATTGAATTAAAGTAATAGAACATTTCCTTGTATTCACAACAAATTCTTGTTGTCAAATGTTGAAGTTGTAATTTTTCTTTGATATTTTCTTTACCAGCAAAGCAAGGAATGTCTCAGACAGTCGTAATACCTAAATGGTTTAATGTTTATAAAATCTTGTTGTAAGAGGTTCATGAGTACAATGAAAACCCTTCATTTGGTGTGTTGTAGATAATTTGAGAATCCAATGTTGTAGATATTTATAATGATGGAGGGGAAAAATGAATGCGACATTCTTAACCACTAGCACACAGCCGACAAGTAGTCCACACACCTGAAGTCTGTGCAGGAAGTACCTTCTGGGGAGAGAAGAAGGCGAATAGAAAAGGAGCAATGAAAACCAGCCATGTCTCAAACTTGGATAGGTGGGAGGAGGATAAAAATTAAGTTCTCTCATTCGTTGGAATGAATAGTGTTTGCAAATTGAAAGCCCGTAGAGAGAACGATTTCAGCATAAGTAGCGAGAGTTGAGCTAATACAATTAGCTCCTTCCAACCAACATTTGATAGCAAAGTTACCAATCAAACGTGAACTATTACCTCAAAATGAGGACTCTAGCCCAAAAATGCAAAAAAAAACATGAGAAAACAACCCAAAAACAAAAAGTGTGTATTCCAGAACAATGGGCTTCTTATGGTAAATTTTCAACATTTTATAAAAAAAAAAAATATTTTTTTGCAAAGAGGACTGAAAAAACACACTCGAAACAAAAAGTGTTGATGTTGGAATAGAAAAGAAAATTGGGTTACAAGTTTGACACTTTCTAGCAATGGAATTAAAAATAAAATATTGGGACTTTGAAAAACCATAAAATTCCAATAATTTTCAGACATGACGTTAAAGATAAAATATCATATCTCAAAGCCTTATAATTCCAAAAAATTTCACCCATCTTGAATCTAAAAAACCCTAAAATTGTAATTGTTTTCAACCATAACATTAAAGATAAAATATAATAACTCGAAACAACCTTAATATTTTGACAATTTTTCAACCATGGAATTAAAACCTTAAGTTTTTAACATATTTGAACCATGAAAGTATGGATAAATTATATGACTAAAATAATTTTTAAAAATGAACAAGTAAATGAAAGATTCGTTATTCCAAGAGTAGTTTTTATTTTAAAAGCGATTAACTCTTTTCGAATCTTAGCCTAAGACAACTTATCTTATTGCAACAAAAACCTAAAAATCAACTATCAAAACGAAGTACCCCCTTTAAATGAGGCATTAAATTTTCAACATTTTTAAAAGCATTTTATATTGAATGATAACAATAAATAATATCTTGGCAATATCACTGTATAATTTAAAAATTCAACATTGATTTCTTACATTTTTTTACTTTTAATCAAAATATGAACATTTGATAACAATAAATAATATCATGGCAATATCACTGTGTAATTTAAAAATTCAACATTTTTTTTTTTTTTTAACTTTTAATAAAAATATCAACTTTGGTAGATTGAATATAACATAAATTATTTTTGCTATTCATCATTGCATTGTGGATATTCTAAAGAGATGAATTCTTAATAATTAAAACATATAATCCAACAAACATAGAAAATACTCATAACTTCATGTGAGATCATATGGAAGTCAACATATTTATTTCAAGTTACCATGCAAACATAAATGTCTTTGACATTTATTCAAGATCACTCATAGGTTCTAGCACACCATTACAATCTGCATCTTCATATGAATGATTGGATGCAGGTGAAGATGATCAATATTCTTCTCTTTCATCAAATAGGGCCCCATCTGAGTCAACATGCATGCCCACCATTTCAAGTTTCAAAAGTCTGCTAGATCTACGACTAGTTTAGTAGACTCCCATCTCAACACCATTTCCTTCGGTAGCAATTTTTTTAAAACATTATGGTCTTGAAGTGAAGAGTTCCTCCCTTTGTTAAATTGAAGTCATACACAAGTATGTCAACATCCTATAATTTTAAGAGGTATGTGTAGTGACGCTTTATATTTGTACCCTTCCTTTTTCCCTTTCTGCCAATTTGTTTATCAACTACCATCGTTGGCTTGTACACACCATTGAATGGGTGGGTATTTGTGGCATACCAATGTACTTCAACAACTGTAATATCTTCATTTTCTTTAATGACCTTTATAACCTTGGCAACCCAAAAGGGATAGCTTAGTGGATCTCCATCTGCTAACACTGCTATCATGCACCCCTCCTTAACATCCTACACAAAACCCCTGTAAAGGTTTTCCATGGCTTCATGTTGTGCATATGATATTATAGAACCAATATAAATTTCTCTTTCCTCTACCTGTGGAGAATTAATAATACCTTGAGAATATTGCTATTCAACAACATGTCTTTCCTCATCTTCATTTGGTATATTTTGTGGCCAAATAAATGGACTCTTAAAAAGTGCATATTTAGTTATTGACCTTCAAATCTAATGCAAGAGCATCCAACTCACCATGATTGGGTGAAGTCACTGCCAGGTTGGAAAGTTGTTTGAGTATTTGGATTGTTTTTTTTATGTTTAGTTTATCGGGCCATGGGATAGGATTTTATTTTGTTTCACTTTTAATCATTGTGTTAGTCAAAGTTAATAGTCGGTTAGGGTTGTTATTTATCAAACGGAAACAAACAACAGTTTAATAATTGTTCTGTCAACTTAAGGAGGAAAAGACAAAATTTTCTAAATAAAGATCTTGTAATGTCAACTAAACTGTAGTTACACAACCATATCATTTTTGTTCAACTGAAAGAAATTGCAGTTTCAATTAACTGTAAACCAAAGATGTATAAATGCATCAATGTAAAACAGGGAAAAGGTTCAGCGGTTTCAGAATCAAGAAATAAAACAGAGACAAATCATTTTTCTAGACAGTCCATCTGAGTCATTGCCTACTTACTGTACTACTGTACTATTATATTTCCATTCATTGAATTGTTAATAAAAATGCTAGCAGACAGAGAGTGACCATTTTAAGGTCGAGTTTCCTTGTATTCTCGCCGAATAGCAAACAACAACCAATTCATACATACGTCCAAAATCAGAGCGAAGAACAAATGAATTGAGCCATAGCCAGAACAGTGAAACACAGCAAGAGAACCGAGAGGATAAAGAATCAGAGACAGAGTGCTGGAGAAAACAAACCATAGCAGAGGTTCTTTCGAACAATTCTTCATATTTTTCATAAGTAAACAGGTATAACAAAATTATGTTCTCATTGTTGTTGACTCAAGGAGTATAGATGTATTACATTCGTTTATAAATAAAAACAAGTGTTGTGTCCACAAAGTGTACAAACCCTAGCCTAGGGTTTGGTAACAGTGAACATCCATAATTTAAACAAATAGCCAACCAGAACAGAAACTAAAGCCAGACTAAAGCTTCATCTTTGAAAGGGATTAGACCACACACGTAGGCGAAATGGCGAGCTACAAACCCTACAGAAAATTAAAGGCCCTAACAGTACATTGACGGACTTAAGAACCGGAGCCTACCGACAGAGGGTTGCCACATTTGGGAGACCGAACCCATAAGGAACCCGCGTACCTAGGTCGAGCCATTGACCTGCACATACCAAATAGAGCTTAGTCAATATATCTATATAGTGAGACCTGAAAATCGAAGAAAAATAGAAACATAAGGGTTATATAACCTACCCGAGTGTGACCAGACCAAGGAATTCGTGGAATAGCACTGTTGACGAGTCAAAAGAGCCTAAGATGGAAGGAGCAAGCCTGGTCAATGTCAACGCCAGAAGAAGGTTGAACTAAATCAAGGAGAGGACCATTTACCTGTTTGTAGTTGTGGAAGCCCATCACCCTATTACCTGAGTTCAAGGGCACCAGCAGTTAAACCATTTTACATACCGAGTAGAGACCAGAAGAAATAAGAACAATAGCAAGGGGCGAGAGACCAGATTTCAAAACCAAACCATAGAAGAATGACAAAACGAGACCAAGGAGCTTACTATTTGGAAAGAGTTCGAGCAAGCACACCTCCAGAGCCAAGGCAGACTCATGCCACAGGAGAAGTCCACAGACAATCGCATAACCAAGTTTGGAAGGCCGGCATTCATTTGCAACCATACCCAAAGAGAAACTAGAGATTGCCATATGCGCTGAAGCCAAAACCATACAGAGTAACAAACAAACCCTCGTCGAGCCGCACAACAGAACAAAACAATCGCGAAATGACCAAAAACCAAAGGCGTTTTGGGCAAATACCAAATGGTGGGAACCAAGCCCGAGGATCGTAGATGCACATTTAATAAAAAATTAAATCACTGCCAGTTTCCAATCGAAATATCTACTATCCATATTGCATACAACCGTCGGAAACAACAACCAAACCTACCACGTCATAAAGCTCGTAACAGGTGTATAGGGGAGGCTACGTGGAAACGTGGGCAGGGTCACATTAGAGTGGTATCAGAGCAGTTGTTTATGTTAGTAGGAGGAATGGAGAGAGGAAGGCGGGGTCGTAGTAGAGGTGCTCAAAGATTGGTAGAGTAAGAATTGAGAGAGGAGATCACAATTCTTGCTGCCCGTTTGGAGGCAGTAGAGTCAAATAGACAAAGAGAACCAGAAATAGGCGATGGCAATGAAGAGGAAACTGAAGTAGCAGTAGATGGGTTAGAAGGTGAGTCTACAGAAGTGAAAATGTTGAGATCTTTTTTAGTAGCAAGCATTAAACCCAAGCCAGAACTCCCGACTTATGACGATAGCCTGTCTATCGAAGTTTAATTGGATTGGATCAGTGAGATGGATAAGTATTTCGAGTGCAAGGAAGTCAGTGAAGACCATAGAGTTAAGTTCGCTGCGACGAAATTGAAGGGACACGCAACACTATGGTGGGATAGTGCCCAGAACGAGAGGAAAAGATTGAACAAGGCACCGATTAAAACCTGGTAAAGGATGGTGGCCAAGTTAAAGGGCAGATTTTTGCCGAGGGACTATCAGATTGCACTACATAGGCAGGTGTAGAATCTGAAATAGAAAGGATTAACGGTAAGGGAGTACACAGAGGAGTTCTATCGAGTGAATCTGCGAGCCGGATATACAGAGGATACAATGGAAAGAACAACCAGGTATGTTAATGGGTTAAGGTTAAATATTTTGGATGAAATCAGCATTTTGTCTCTGAACAACACTGAGGAAGCATATCAAACTGTGGTGAAAGCTGAAGAGAAAATTACCAGAAGGTAGAATGCCCGGAGAGGATGAGGAGTCGGCAGAGGAAAAGGCCACTGATATGGAAGAGGCTGAACTACTAGTAGCAACGAGGAAGACAGCAGTTCCAAAGCTTCTGTATTAGTAGACAAAGGTGATAGCATGAGAGGCGGCAGGTCATCCTAGCGAGGCAGGGAAATGGCCAAGGTAGAGGGGTTGGTTATCAGTGTTATAGGTGTCATAAATGGGGACACTGATCATTTGAATGTCCAAAAGCAGATCAAGCTGGACAACGGGGTGCATATGTGGCACAACCAGAGAAAGCAGCAACACCTCCCCAAGAAGCAGAAAATGCTCCAGAGATAGGGGAAGCTCTGGTGCTGCACAAGGTGTTGTTAAAGCCAGTCAAGGAGGTCACCGAACAGACGCAACGGAAGGTTTTGTTTAGAACAATTTGTAAGTCACGAGGTAAGTGTTGTAAGTTAATTATTGACATCGGTAGTACTCATAATTTAGTGTCCACAGAGATGGTAGAAAAATTGGAGTTGAAACGCTTGAAGCATCCTAACCCTTATAGAGTTTCATCACTGCAAAAAGGCCATCAGTTGCTGGTGGATGAACAGAGCGAGGTAGAGTTTCAAATAGGTAGATATAAGGACAAAGTTGTTTGTGACATCATGTCGATGGATGTATGTCACATACTGCTTAGCAGGCCTTGGCAATACGATAGGAAAGTGGTACACGATGGATTGACGAACTGTTATAAATTTGTTAAGGATGGAATGAAGCATACACTTGTGCCCATCAAGGACGAAGGGACAATAGAGACTAGTGAACCTAGAACCTTGTTGGTTAGTGGAAAATAGTTTCTAAAACAGGTTGAGGACAGTGAGATAGGTTACGCAATTGCAAAGAAAGCAAGGACAATATTGTTGCATACAAAGGTATGAGATTTACCTACGGAAATCCACCAAATGTTGCAGGAGTTTATAGATATAGTGGTGGATGATTTGCCAGATAAGTTACCCCCCAAAAGAAGCATAATTCATCATATTGACTTCATACCTGGAGCCAGTTTGCCGAACAAAGCAGCATACAGAATGAGCCCCAAAGACAATGAAGAAATTAGGAAACAAGTGCAAGCACTGTTGGACAAGGGATTGATAAGGGAAAGCTTAAGCCCTTGTGCTCTTCCAATGGGCCTCGCTCCCAAGAAGGGAGGAGAGTGGCGGATGTGCACCGACTCAAGCGCCATCAATAAAATCACCATCTGGTATAGGTTTCCACTACCACAAATGGATGATATGATGGATTGTTTAAGAGTGGTAGCGTATTTCTCTAAGATAGACTTGAAGAGCAGGTACCATCAGATTCAGATACGAGAGGGGGACGAATGGAAGACAACCTTTAAGACGAATGAGGGGCTATACGAATGGCTAGTCATGCCATTTGGGCTGAGCAATGCACCCAGTACATTCATGAGGTTAATGAATGAGATGCTGAAGGAGTACATCGGGAAGTTTGTGATAGTATATTTGGATGACATACTTATTTTTAGTAGGACAAGGGAAGAACACCTTCAACACATACGGAAAGTGCTAGAAGAATTACAGCAAAATAAATTGCTAATAAATTTGAAGAAATGTACTTCTCTGCAAAAGGAATTGATTTATTTGGGGTTTGTTATAGCAAAGAATGAACTCAAGATGGATCCAGAGAAGGTGGTGGCGATAGTGAATTTTCCATCTTCGAAAAATTTATTTGAGGTACGTAGCTTTCAAGGATTAGCGAGTTTTTATAGGAAATTCATAAAGAATTTCAATGAAATTTGTGCACCTATGTTGGACACCTTTAAAAAGGCCAGCTAGCCTTTTCCATGGACGAAGGCAGTGGAGAGAAGTTTCTAGTTGTTAAAGAGAAACATCACTGAGAGGTCGATCCCGAGATTACCATATTTTAAGAAGTTATTTCAAGTTCGCTGTGATGCTAGCGGGACAGCAATTAGAGCTGTACTCAGCTAAGAGGATAAGCCTGTAGCATTTTTGAGCAAGACGCTGAATGAGAGTAAACCCTTATACCATTTGTACCATTATGAATATTTGGCATTGTGAAGTAAACCCTTAGCAACATATTCCCATTAAAGGTCATACAACCAACGAAGTGGAACTAAATAAAATTTCTCTCCTGTAATTTTTTGGGTGTGCGAACAAAATGTGGCTGAAGTGTTTTCTTTTGGTCCATACCATCAATTATCAAACCCAAATATTTATTTGTATTATCATAACACTTCTTTCAATATTTATACAATTTTTTCCTTTCACTTGTTTTCTTATTGCGATTCTCTTGAAGTGCTTTGGCAACGAAATTTGCAAATAAAATAAAAGAAACCTATTAATAAATATATTTTCATAGTTGATAACTATCCAATTTTTCAAAATAATGTTATGAATGCATACCTCTTTCTGCCCCTTGACAGTTATCCCTTTTTATTTAAGAGAAGCACATGTACTGCAAAGCCCCATCCCTGTCTTCTTAGGAATATGAAAATTGTTGAATTAGTTCTTCCATATCCTTGTAAAATATGAATATGTAATAAAATTACCAATTCCTTCAACACCTTCTTCATATTCTTTGTATAAGCTGTATATTTCTTGTCTCGAGAAATTATATGGAATATGTATTGTGTCTTTATTTGGCATACACTCTCCATGTTAGAAAATTATATATTACAGAGCAATGGAACACATAAAAAGTACTACATAACTATAAACACATAAAACAAGAGAGACACAGATATATGTGGTTCACCCAATTTGGGTTATGTCCACAGAGAAACAACTAGTCCTTCCTTTTATATTATCTAGCAAACTGAAGAGATATAACCTACAGCAGATCCGTTGTAATTCCCTCTTCTCTCTTGCTCAATCTCCTCTCTTTTTCTCGCTCATAACACATATCTACACCGATGCAATACAATTCCCTCATATATAGCGAGGGGTTGCCTTCTAGGGAAAAACCCCTAAATTAGACATAACTTCTACTGTCATATCTCCCCCTAATGAACGACCTAGATTGACTACGAAATTACAACATTTTACAAGGCAATTTTACATCTATTTTTAGCTTCGGGGGTGCTGCCCCCGATCCCTCGCCAGGGGAGCTACCCAAGTTTTGCATCCACCCCCCTTTGGACCCCCCTTGCAGCACAAATATTATGGGCAGCGTTGTCGCCACATTATGAACTAGAGTCCAATGTGGTGATACCTCTAAATAAAGAAGATAATTAGGCTCCACACCCAACACTCCATGCTTTGAAAAGAAGTCTTTCAGCCATGAAATTGCAGTATTTGCTAACAACCCAACTTCTCATTTATAACGTACTTCTGAATAATATGTGGGATCATTTTCTAGTATTTCTTGGATTCTCGACAAACGAAAATTACCAATTGAATGCAACATTTTGAAAGCCTTTCTATAAAGCAATAAATTCCCAATATGATAATCATAACCTACTAGTGTAGATTGCATTAAACCCACTAAATATGAATTTTGTATTATTTTATTCATTAACAAATATCTTTTCCTTTTCTCCATAGCAAACTTGAAATCCATATGCTTCAAGAAATCCTTTCGACAACATTCACTTGAAATTAGATCACCAACAGAACTTTTGCTTGTGAGATATGCTCTCCTAAGCCTTGTGTAACTGTAATATTTTGGATTGATAAGAAAAGGTCTACTCCTCCTAGATACAATATTTTCTTACAATGTCTTCATCATTTCATTATCCTCTGTAGAAGCATTTTCATCACCATTAGGAGGAATATTATCCTCACTATGATTATTTTGAACATTGTTAGGAAATTCATCACCATCATTGCTTGGAAAATATTCATTACCATCCTCACTTGAAGAAAATTCTTCACTACCATCATCTGTTCTTTTCAGATCCCGACTCAGACAAAATTCTTCACCATATTCATCCATGATTTTGAAATCTTGCCTTGGAGGATTCAATTCTTTATCACCATGAGTGCCTTTGAAATGCTCACTTAGAGAAAATGCATTATTCACATATGTGCCTCTAAAATTATCATTTGCAAGAAAATATTCATCCTCCCCTTCATAATTCATGCTCTTATAATCCTTAGGATTAAGATTAATTGGAAAATATGGCTCTATAGTTTTAGTGAAATTATCATTTGCAGGAAATTATTCATCCTCCCCTTCATCAGTGGTGGTCTCATAATCCTTAGGATTAGGACTAAGTGGAAACACTAAATCTATTTAATGGAAATTATTTATCCCCCCTTCATCAGTTCTTCTCTCATAATCCTTAGGATTAGGACTAAGTCGAAGCTTTGAATCTTTATTCACTGGAAATTCTTCATCCTGCCCCTCTGCTTCCTCATTGGTGCTCCCATAATCCTAACGATTAGGACTAAGTGGAAGTTTTGATTCTCTATTTATTGGAAATTCTTCTTCCCCCCCTTTCATTAGTGGTGCTCTTATAATCCTTAGGATTAAGATGAAGTGGAAACTTTGACTCTAGAAATTCTTCATCCCCCCCTTCGTTAGTGGTGCTCTCATAATCCTTAGGATAAATATGAAATGGAAAGTTTGACTCTGGAAATTCTTCATCTGCTCCTTCATTAATGGTGCTCTCATAATCCTTAGGATTAGGACTAAGTGGAAATTTTGACTCTGGAAATTCTTCATCATGCCCTTCATCAATGGTGCTCTCAAAATCCTTAGGATTAGGATTAACTGGAATAATTGACTCTGGATTTACATATTTTTTGTGTTGTTGCCCTTCATCAATGTTGCTCTCATCATCCTTAGGATTAGGCCCAAGTGGAAAATTTGACTCTCTATTCAGAGTGAACAAAATCCCGTTATGTTCATCAATATGAATAGAGTTCTTGTGTGATGAAGAAGTTTATGTTGTAGAAAGAAAAATTTCACTATTAGAAGAATCCATGAATTTCAAATAGAAGATGTTGAATGACACAAATGCACTCTCTCCCAATGACAATATATAGCTTAAACATTGAAAATTTCCCTCTAGAATTTCCCCCCAAAAGTTTTCGCTAAAAAATTTCCCTTGAATGTTTGCCCCCAAAAATTTTGCTAAAACTTTTCTCTCCAAAAAATTCATTTGAAATATTTCCTTCCAAAATTTTGATTTAAAATGTATTTGAAAACATTTTACTAAACTTTTGGGATCGAAAAATTTCACCCTACCTTCTATTCAAAATATCCACAAAAATATTCCTTTAATGCATTCTTTCGAAACTAAAATATTTTTTTTATTTAAATTGATTAACATTGACTGCATAACTAAATTATTTTTTATAATTTATATTTTATTTTATAGCCGATGTTGAATAAAAGTTAATCTAAACCTATAATATTAACTACATATTAATTTTTTTTTAATTTTAATTTTAATCCCACATTCGAGAAACACTAAAGCAATTCCACAATCTTCACTATATAATAACAATCATTGTTTCTATTCATCACATCACATCAAGTCTTATGGGTTTTGTTAAAACATTCAAAGCAATTTTGTGGAGGCACTGCATTGGCATCAATAACAAATTAAAAGAGAGTTTTTCACATTTGAAAGGTTAGTTTCCCTTCTATTTTGATCATTTAAAGATGAATTTGGGGAAAATATGTTCTTCTATGATTTTCATGCTCCAAGCCTAATTTTCTTACTATTTTGTTTTTGCAATATCCTATTTTACAGGAAAAACCACATTAAAAACCCAATTTTTTATATTTTTATAGTGAAGAGGATGAAAACAAATTCAAATTTGTAGGATTTTTAGGAGAAAAAAAAAATGTTTTTTTTTAGTGTTGCTGGATTCCTCCACGAAAAAAAACCATTTCCATAATATATATAATATATATATAATATATATATATATATATATATAATATATATATATATATATTATATAATTATATATATGGACGCGTTTAGTTGGATTGAATGGGGGGAGACCCTGCAACGGAACAACATGGCCTGAACGACATGGCCTGAGAACAAGGTTTGAGGGTATGGGGTTTTACAAGCCGGTATCGGTCCTACAGCTGCCCGTGACACGCCTCGGTACCTAAGCCACTGGCCAGCTTCCGCCATTAAATTTTACACCTCTCGCGCTACGGCGGGGTTTTACTATTCTCCCTGTCGTTTTCACCGCTAGGGCTCTGTTTGTAAAGACAAGAGCTGAGCATAGGCTTGCTCCCACACCCTCCCCATCGGTTACCCTTCTGTTAGACCCGTATAAGGTTTTACCTCCGCATTTCTTACTTAAGGCCGGTCTCGTTCCTCCATCGCTATCGATGCTGATTTCCAACGGTTAGCTGGTTCCGAGGTGGTTTACATTTCTTAGCAGCTGTCATGATGGACATTGACGAGGTGGATTATTCGGACTCTCCGTTGGTGGAAGGCTCCATCTGGCACTCCACGTTTGCGACCTTTGGAGGATTGTACAGTGAAAGCCTTTTTGCCAGTTTCGACAATTTCCCTCAGCGATCGGGCCCTGTTCTCCCTATTTTATCTAAGCCAGACAAACCCTCCTCTTGGACGCCCTTCATTGTGGCTTCCCCGGCTACCCTAGGGTTTCTCTCGGACTACCTACACTCCTCTCCGAATCTCGTGGGTCCTTTGGAGCCATCGGGTCTCCCATCTGCACCATTGTTCGGTGCCTTACCTGAAGTCCCCCCTCTGGCAGCTCCCCTCCCATCCTTTGCTCCTCCCATTCCCTCTGGAAGCTTTTTCTCGGTCCCCCCCCCCTTCCTGAAGTTGTCCCCGATCTCCCCCCAAACCCTAACCCTCCTCCACCGCCCACTCCTTCGGAAGAGGCGAGGGTCTCAACAAACCCTAAGCACATGTCCTCCCGACCCTTGAAGAAACAAAGGTGCTTCAAGTCCAAGCCCGCAAACATTATTCTCCAGCTTGAAGAAGATATTCAGTGGGGGGATGTGATGGATTACGTGGACAAGATCTTGGTGGGATGTATCAGAGGTAGGAATTATTCCGGGGGCAGACTGAAATCTTGGGCTATGGAGATTTGGGGACAGCATTTGACGGACATCACTTTCGTCTAGACCTTCGTTCGCGGATGGTTTGCACTGCGGTTTGCTAGGGCCGACCATACGAGCTGGGTTCTCTCTTCATTTTGGCATTTTGAAAAAGTGCCAGTACTCCTCAAGAGGTGGATGCCACTCTTCGACCCAGAGACTGAACAAATTGGGGTTGGGCCAGTGTGGATCAGGCTCTCGAGGCTGCCCCTTCAGTATTGGTCTGAGGACATATTTCGAAAAATTGGGAACTCTCTGGGCATGTTCATGGAGTTTGATAAGTCTTACCAAACCACAGGAATGATGGCTTATGCAAGGATCCTTGTGCACTTAGACACCAGAGGTGGTCTATAGGAAAATATCATCATCCAATGGATATATTTTTCGAGAAAACAATTGTTGGATTATGAAGGCATCCCCTACCAATGCAGGAGGTGTCATCAAGTGGGTCATCTCTACAAAGATTGTCCTCTCCTCAAGAATTATAAGCAGGATCTCCAAGAGCAGGCACAAGACCCAGTGATCGAGCAAGCCCCTTCACAGGCAGCAGTAACTTAGATGGCAGAGTAGAACAAAACTTCGGATACAGTGGAGGTGCCGCTTGTACCTGCTTTGAAGAAAATAGGCATGAACCCTATCAGGCCTCCCTCAACTCCTCTGATGCGCTCTAAGGCAGCAAAAGATGACGTCTTCTCCTCGGGTATGTCTCTAACTTCTGATGCGTATGTTTCACATCTTTCTTCATCTTTATTATCACTCTCCTCCCAGTAGCCTCCTTCGATTTTGATTCCCTCCCCCCCTCCTTGCTCTTCCCTGGACCTGCTTCCGAATCTCGCCTTCCTCCCCTCCCCCATTGAACGGGACATTCCTACATGTCCTGCTCCCTCCTGACGCCATCGCCCATATACACCTCAGGCTCTCTCTCTTCTACCCCGATCTCCTCCCTCCCGCCTCCTTCCCCCTCGGTAAATTCGACTCCGAGGTATACTACCCGCTCCATAGCCAAGCAGAGAGAGCCGGATGCCATAGGGCTGGATGTTGTTCCTTCCTTTCTCTTCACTAGACCAGGAAGAGGCAGACCATCCACCCTTAACAAGGTAAAATAAAAAGTAGGCGATGAGGTGGTTCAAGGTAAGCAGCAAACCATAGAAAGGGTACTTAGAGTAAAGAACAACCTTCCCCCCCTCCTCCATGAAGCTTTTGTCTTTCAACTATAGAGGGTTGGCTAGCCCTAAGAAAAAGTTAGCCATGAAGTGACTTTTCTTATCTAAACTAGTTGATGTGATCCTTTTACAAGAAACCCTAAGTAAGGTGAAATCGATCATCCTCCTTCTAAACTCATGGCTGTTGGGCTGGACTTTCCATGCTCTAGACGTCTCGGGTCATTCTGGGGGGTTGCAGTAGGGTTTAAGAATATATCCATTGTACTGAAGAACATCTGGGGTGGTGGGGGTTTCTTGGGTGTGGATATCTACTCGAAGGACATGGAGGATGAGATGAAGATCATCAATGTCTATGGTCCTTGCCACAACAGGGAGTCCTTCTGGCGAAGGCTCCTTAGCTCTTCTCTCCTCCAAGCTGATAATGTGATCCTAGGCGAGGACCTGAACTTCTCTCTGGGCTACATGGAATCATGGGGCCAAATGGCATAGATAGACCCACTATTTGATTTCTTTGAGCAGTTGTTAGAGGATCACCACTGGATTGATATCCCTTCTGCCAAGATCCAGCACACCTGGAGAACAACCGTACTGGCCAGGGGATTGGACTTATTCATTATTAAGGAGGCTTTCCACATCAATCACCCTCGATCCAGGCAATGGGTAGGCAGCGGGGGAATCTCGGACCATCGACCTATCTACCTAGAAGTGGGTGATCGATCCCACAGAATCTCAACCCCCTTCAAATTTAACTCTACCTGGCTTCGAGACCCCTCCTACATCAAGCTCATCTAGGACTTCTAGAAATGCCACCCAATCTCCGAGGAGGAGGACCCAACAAAAGGCTTTGTCAATAATCTCAAAGAAACTAAGGGCTTATCTAGATATTGGGCGCACAAGAAAAGGGAACAGGAAGACTTAATCTTAATCCAAGTAGAGCAGGCCAATGCAGAACTTGAAGATCAATGGGAGGGTACTTTCACCTCTTTGGAACAAAAAGAACATTATGGACACTTAACTAGGTAGAGGATTCAAGTCCTCAAGGATAGAGAGGCAAGTTGGTGCCTAAGAAGCTGAGCGATCTAGCTTAAGGAGGGAGATGAAAACACAAAGTTCTATCACCACTTTGCCAATGGGCGAAAAGCCATCAACACCATCTAGGAGCTCCAAAATGATCATGGGCATCATGTCAGTACCTCCAGAGAGCTTGCTTCTTTAGCCACCTTACACTTCAAGAATATATACGTGACCCTGAGGGAAGCCAATATGTTAGAAATCATGTGTGTGGCTGAGCTTTTCCCCAAGTTTTTGGATGCAGAGGAAGGGGAGGAGTTAATCAAGTAGGTAACACTGGGGGAGCTGGAAGCTACCATCCAAGGCTTCCAAAGAGGCAAGAGCCCAGGACCTGATGGCTGCTCCATTGAATTCTACCTAGCTTTCTTTGACGTCTTGGGTCTGGATCTACTTAAGGTGGTGGAATATTGCCGCCTTTCCAAAAAAATATCCCCGGATATCAAATCCACGTTCATTGCTCTCATCCCCAAATCCGACAAGCCTGCCTCTTTTAATGACTTTTGGCCCATCTCGCTATGCAACTGCCTTTACAAGATCATAGCTAAAATCCTAGCTAACATACTCAAGCCCATTCTCTCGGCTCACATCTCTCCTGAAAAATTTACTTTCCTTCAGCACTGCCAGATACATGAAGCAGTTGGAACAGCCCAAGAACTCCTCCACTCAGTGCACTGTAAGAACTTGAAAGGGATGATCTTAAAGGTGGATCTGTCCAGGGCTTTTGATAGAGAAAACTAGCTCTATATCCGCCTGCTTCTTACACATTTGGGCTTCCCTTACATGTATATCAAATGGATTATGAGCTGTATTACCGACGTTTCATACAATGTCCTTCTCAAAGGAGCTCCCACTCCATTTTTCTCGGTCGAGAAGGGTCTTAGGCAGGGATGGCCCCTCTCACCCCTGTTATTCCTTCTTATCATGGAGGGACTCAGCAGATCGACAGGGGCTGAACACATAAGGGGTAGGATAGTGGGGATAAAAATCATGGACAACTGCTTCCTTACCCACCTACTGTTTGTGGATGACGTGCTCATCTTCGTGAATGGCAGTATTGGAGACACCACAACTTTACAGTATGTTTTTGATATTCTCCAGAAGGCAACATGCATGATCATTAACGTTCACAAGTCCACTCTGACTGCAGTAGGTTGTTCTCAACTCGAAGTACAATTTACTCTTCGCCACTTCCCTTTTACCTTACAACCTCTGGAGGACGGGCTAAAATATTTAGGGTTTCGACTGAAACCTTCGAGCTACAAAATTGCAGACTAGACTTGGCTCATCACTAAGGTGGAAAAGAGATTGAACACTTGGTTCAATAGATACCTCTCTCGAGTAGGCAAGCTCACCCTCATAGGAGTTGTGATGGAAGCGACACCAGTATACTAGATGACTCTAGCCTGGATCCCAAGGGGAAATCTAGCCAGGCTACAAAAAACCTGCAGCAAGTTCCTTTGGAAAGGCAACAAGCAGAGGAATCTCTTCGCCTGGGTAAAATGGGACACTACTGCTAGGCCCAAGAGATGGGGGGGTTGGGGTATTAAAAGGTTGGACCTCTTTGCAAAAGCATTGGCTGCAAAATTAGGATGGCAACTTATCACCTCGCATAGCCTTTGGACAAAAGTAGCTTACGCTAAGTACATCTCCCCTAAAAATACTATGGACTGGATTCGAAGGGATCATAGGGCTAGTAGCAGACTGCCCATTTTCTGGAAAGCGGTGCTAACCTCCCTCCCCCTTATACGGGAAGGATTAACTTGGCGGATTCATGAGGGGAATGCAGTTCGTATAGGTGTGGATCCCTGGATCGGATGTGGGAATGCCCACAGGCTCTCAGCAGAGGTGATAGAACTTCTAGCGGATCAAGGACATTCTCATCTATGCCATATTGCAGATCAGAAAAATACCCAGCAGGCCTGGAAGTCGGCCCAAGATCACCTCCCAAGCCATTGGCATCAGGGTTGGTAGGGTTTCATCGAGGTTCTCACATGAGCCCATATTAGGATAACGGAAGGAGAGGATGAAATTGTGTGGGAATTCGCAAAAAACGGGAGATACTCACCCAAGCAAGGGTATCTGAAACTCATGGAGAATGTCAAACCAGAGAATATACAGCCATGGTGGAAAACCCTATGGAAGCTTAAAGCAACCCCCAGAATGTGATTGCTTATGTGGACCATCGTTTTCAACAAAATCCCCATCGGCTCAAACTTGATGAAGCAATCCTTCCACAGTCCTTTTTGGTGTCACTTATGTAGGAACAATGAGGAAAGCACGGAACACTTATTCATGCATTGTCGTATTATCTCTAAGCAATGGAACCTTATTCTAGCCCCCTCCCCTTCCCTTCAGCATTGGCAAGGGAGATCCATCATGGAGGCATGGCTGGACTGGATAGAGAGGCACAAGGGTAGAGATAGAAATTTGCCCCTTCTTATGTGCTGGGCTCTTTGGACGGCAAGGAACCGAGTCGTTTTTTACCATAAGGACCCCCTATGTCTTTCCATCAGATCACGTATCCTCACAAACTTTGACTCATTGCTTTAAGACACCTCTCAGACTCCCTCCAGGACCATCCAACCTGAACTCATAGATAAAGCACATCCTTGGGCCTACTTTGATGGCTCAACCCAAGAAGAGGGTTGTGGGGGGGGGGGGGGTTATTCTCTACCTGAGGGAAGTCCACTATTTCAAGATCTAAATGAACCTGGGAAGAGGCACAAACAACTTTACTGAGCTAACCACGGCCAAACATCTCATCCACTTTGCTCTAGAGAAACACTGCTCACATCTCTAACTATTTGGGGATTCCAAACTTGTTTGCAACTGGCTCAACAAAACTTCTCATTGCTCTGCTTTTACATTGAGACATATATTGGATGAGGCTCACATGATTACAACATGTTTTGATAACTTTGTCTGTCATCACATTTACAGGGAGCGCAACACAGTGGCAGACTACCTATCAAAGGAGGTAGCGTGCAGGTAGGAAGAGGATTGGCTGATTCAGGAAGAATTTGATGGAACTTTCCATCAATACTACCATAGACCGTTCATAGATCTACATTTACATCAGGAGACATAATCACACTGTCATTCCTTACACACTCTTGTTTATCTTTTTGGCTTCTTACTGTTTTCGTCAGCTGCTATTTATAGTTTCAGTACTTATGGTGTTACAAGCTCTCTTAGAGAATTTTTGACAGTCATACCGCATGGATTGTTTCAATGACTTTATATTTTTTTGAGACCTACATGCCCTCCTTGCGTGGAGAATACAAGATTTTTTGGTACAGTTACCTACCTTGTCGGTTATAGTAGTTCTGAGACTTTCATGACCTCCCTGCGCGGAGACTGATGCAAAACTTTTATGTTTGTTGTTGTTACAACAACTGTTTGTTTTTTTGGGAGGCTACCAACCTCAATATGCATATGTTATGGCATCTACAGAATGTAATTTCTCATTGTTAATAGAAATTACGACTTTTTCCATGGGAATATATATATATATATATATACATATATATTCCCATGGAAATTCCAAATAGGGTAGGGGAGAGGGGGCAACCTTGTTAAACTCTGATATTACACTTAATATCTTTCGACCACCCCTCATTGCTCTTTAACTT
>APFE031248372.1:0-29419 GCA_000404065.3 Pinus taeda | reverse complement strand
ATCTTAAAGACATTGAAACTGATGATGGTGTACATATCTATCTATATTGTGGTATGATTAACTTTGGTGAATCATATGAGGTGATGGGTAGAGTACGAGACATATGTTTGGTGTCAAATACAGACATTGTTCATGTTCTTGCAATATTGGCCAATACACGTGAAAATGTTAGATATCGTCTGTAAAAGGTCCAATATGACACATATGAAGAATATACATAGTTGTGTGAAGAAATCACAACCAACATTGGAAATAACGTTGTAAGTATGCTTATTTATATTTATGTGTTATGGATTATTGTAAGGATCATTAATTTTTTTAAATTATTGATCATTGACATATTGTATTTTGTTTCACAGGATTTTGCTTAGAGTCTTTGAATCATGTTGGAAGGTATTTATTATGTGGAGCCAAAAATTATTATTGTGATCAACAGTTTCCACAAAGAGAGAGAAGTAGAAAGGAGAAGGAAGCAAACAGAAATAAATCGTGACATTGCAATAGTACATACAAGGGACCAACAAAGAATAATTAAGGTGGGTCAATTTAGTAAAGATAAACATGTTGCTTTTGAAGATGTGGAAGTTGAACTTGAAGATATGTTACCATTAGTGAGGACAAGATTAGAACTATTGTTGCAAAGGAGAAAATAAATAAAACACCAAAAAGAAAAATGGCCACGGATATCTCTCTTCCAGCTGATGATGAAGGGCTTGTTTATCAAGAAGAATATATGTTAACCAGTAAGAAGAAGAAATCAAATGTTGGTCAGTCTATAAAAATGATGGGCAACAGTGAAAAAGAAAGTGAAAGCTCCAAAGGAAGCAGAGAAATCATAACAACAGTTGTTGAGTTAGAGGATGGCATTATTAAAACAAAACAAAATTCCATTCGACATCACTTGAGGAAGAATAAATTAATTAATGGTGTCCAAACATTTCAGCTTAATGTCATCGAAATCTATAGGCCAAATGAAGGACAATCTCAATATAAAATTAGAAAGGCACATCACTTACATGTGCATAATTTGAAAACATTGTTTAGGTTCAATCCATATTTTTTACATGTGGTGGATTTTGTGGTTCATGTTGATCCAAATGAAGTTCCCAACAAACAAGAATTTAATAGGCCAAAATGTTTTGAATACAAATATTATGTAATTGGAGGGAACTACTCAGCAAAGGCAAAAAGGCAATTGATTGAGGAATATCCTAATAACTCTATTTTTGAAGCAATGAGATGCATCATTTACACTGGTTTAATAGAAACAAACGAAAAGTTATTGGCATGGGATCATAATGCATATAATGAGTATAGAATGTCTATAAATTTCATCGAAAGGGTCATATTTATTCATAATGAATTTGTAGAACAATGTGGTGGGGATAAGGAAAAAGTCAGTCTAAGCCACTTTCAAGAGGAATGTTAATGGAAACATGTTATCAAATTGAGGATAAAGTCAATTCAAAAGGTGGCCAAGTAAATTCACATTTATTCAGAGGCATGGATAACATTTTTTATTTGGCTTTTTGAATTGGGGAGATATGGGAATTGATTGATGAGATTTTACACCGGTGGGAGAATTTTTCCATAAAAAATCAGAAGGTTAAAATGTGTAAACCGATAATATGTACCAATAGGAAGACATGTCTTGAAATGAAGAAACTTCTAGATGATATGACTATCACACTTTGGAGAACAATGTAAGGAGTGAAGGATGAGAAACTAGTTAAATCAATACTATGTTGTATGAAGTCAGGTGAATTATCAATGGATGAAATATGTGTAGAATTTCAAAAGTAAGTTTGTTAGATTATTTTTTCTTTCGCTTTGATTATAATTTTCTATTAAATATAGAATATTTTTGTTGGTATTATTTGTTATACATATCACTATATTAACAATTTTTACTTTTTTTATTAAGTCATAAGATTTATATGAAAATACAAGAACATATGGTTAAAATGTTGAATGAAGAGAGTTGGGATACTGTTGTACGCAACTACCCAGAAACAAGTTCTACAACAACACTTAAAGATTTTTATCTTGCATTCAATAAGATATGTTGATTTATACATTCATTTTATTCATATGTAAATTATTTTTATTTTATTACTTATACATTTATATCTTTTCTTCCATTAAATATGTCAAAGAAGGATGCATACGGAGTACCAAGTACTTTCAAAATATTTACTGAAAAAACTAAGATGGAAAGGTTGAGAAAGCATCGTCTTAGGAATGTTGAATTTGATCCTACTCTTAATCATTTCTTTTGGAATGAGCTTGACACTATACAATATCAAATAATACAATGTCATTGTGAAGACATCATTAAACTCATACCTAAATGGGAATATGCCCTAGTTATTGCAAACGTTCCTCATGGTTTCAATTTCCCAGACATTGGATATGATAGTGAACCTTATACTTATCAATTTTTTAGTAAAGTGGTTACAGACTTTTAAGAAGTCACAACATCACCACTTTGGAGATTTGTGACATTTCATTTAGACACACAATTTTCAATGTTATTAACAAGCTTCAAGGGAAAATAAAACTCAAGGATGCAACTTACATGGTAAGACATTAAATTGTATGTTTGATTAATGTTAAAGTTTTTTATTTAAGTATGATCCATAAACTTATGTGGATATTCCACTGGATAGTTTGTCACAACCGATCCAATAATATTATATTAGAAATATAAGATTTTACACTATTAAAATTTTATTTAATTTCTAGATTTGTAAAATTAACTGTAATTAGTGCATGCATGTAAAAGTAAATCCAGTAGAAAAGTAGAGAATGATAAAATAGGCTCACACATAATACACAAGATATTCTCTCTGGGAAACCATTTCAAGAGAAAACCTAGCTGGAAGGTAAGGTCACTTCGCTCTTTTTCCCTGTCTAGAAATATGGCTACAAATACAAAGAAGTAATGTTTGTGGCCTGTGGAATGCTACAGTGCACAAATCCTCTCTGTTTGCTCTTCCTCCTATCCCTCCTGGCTATATTTTCTCAACTATGGAACAAAAGCTCTCGAAAGAATGGAATGCCTCTTCCTCCTAGTGGCTCGGTTATAAAACAACCCGATAGCCTACTAGTGGTTAAGTTTGACTACATCAACTTTTAAATAGAGTTACAAAATAGACTCTT
Organism: Pinus taeda; assembly: GCA_000404065.3. Lineage (NCBI taxonomy): Eukaryota > Viridiplantae > Streptophyta > Pinopsida > Pinales > Pinaceae > Pinus > Pinus taeda. Next base: position 26,257 of record APFE031248372.1, on the reverse strand, counting down.
CTAGAGTCTTTTACATCAAAAAAACATGGCTAGCACATTTTCCATGAATAATGGGGGCTGACGCAGCATCCTCCCAAACTATAGGTGTGAAAATAGGAAGGTCAACTTCTGAGTGGCATAACTTTTGCATATGGACTGCGATTGATGCAATTCTTGCATTGTTGGAGAGCTCTATGTGTGTAGAATAGCATGAAAAGGCATGCATTAATGCATAAAAATTTTATCCTAAAAAAACATCATTTGATTCCACAAGATGCTCCATAGGCTAGACAAACACCTAGTGCCCATCCCTATCTCCCTCACAAAATTGTGCATTTTTTCCAGCCAGCCCTCCCGTTAGTCGACCGACTGCTCATGAAGAAAATTATGCAGTTTTCATGAGAAAGTCCTTTGCTGCACAATAGTTCACTCAACTCAGAAACTGCGCAGAGGTGATCAATAGGATAGCCTCCCAACATCAATGTTATTTTTCCTTCGAGTATCTCCCAACAACTAACTACTAGTTCTATCCAATAATTGCGTAGTTTTTGTTGCCTAGCTCCAGTAGCTGATTGCTAGTTCCCCTTATGAATTGTGTAGTTTTTGCTACCAGTGACCCAGGAGTTGACTGCCATTCCCCCTCAAAAATTGCGCAATTTTTGCTGCCAATGTCCCGACAACTAGCTTCTAGTTCCCTTTAGGAATTGCACAATTTTGGCTTCGAAGCTCCCACTGCCCGCCTGTTCCAGAAATTGCACAAAGTTTTCGTGCCCAACCTTCCCACAGCTTAGACTGTTCCTCCCAAAAATTGCATAGTTTTGTCTTCCAGTTAAGCCAGACCCCGCGGACAGTCATTGTTAATCTAGATTTCCCATCTTCATTACCCAATGACTCTTGCAAAGTTTTCATCTGCAGTACTTGAAGCCTCCATCCCACCTCATAACCTTGTTACCTCTCTCAGTCGCATGCATCCGAAATGATTATGCATCATGGTAGAATAGAAGGTTTTTGGATTTGATGTTGTTTCATCATGAGTGACTACAGGTACAGGTACACAAACAAACATGGTGTGAAAACAAATGGGATGAACGAAGGGAGCACATGCAGAAGGACAGGTTCACCAACTGGTGAACAAAAAATGCATGCGAAGAGATGTGCTCACGAATGGATGATCATGCTAAGATGTGTTCATGGACGGACGAACGAGCAAACATGCAAGATGTGTTCACTCACAGACGGATGGACAAACATGTATTTTTTGCGAACAACAAACTTTTCAATCTTACCAACATGCAAGAAAGTAGCAACATGGAAATGCATCATCAAGAAAACCCAATGACCATCGAAGACTCCGTGCACTTTTCGATGCAGAGGTGAAGCTGTGACACACCATGAGGACATCCATCACCTAGAAGCATTGCAACTCGCCATGCACACCAATAGCAACACGAATGTACCACTACTGTCATTTCAAGTCATGTCATGTGTCATGTCATCCACATCTCTATTGTGGGCCATATTGTCAATATATGTAATGTAACGTGGAAGTCCAAGAGACCCACTTGTTGTATGAAGAGTCATGTAAAGTCGAAAAGTCATGGAATTCAAATAGTCATGAGGGTAGTCGAATAGCCAGAAGGGTCAGTTTCACCCTTGGCTATAAATACCCCCTCATTTTTACATGGAGAGGAATTTTTACTTCAGCTTCTCCCACATAGCCTTGAGAGTGTGTACTATTTTCTTTGAGGAGTAAGTAGTGGCTCCAACGCCCTGCACATGGGGTTAGTGATGTATGGTGTAACAATGTGTCTTGGAACTTTCGCTTAATACAAAATCCTTCTAACAGGCCAGCACGTTTTCACACATGTATTCTCACTATTCTAAGATTAATCTCTAACACTTGTAATGCATGTTGCTTTAAACTATGTTTAACACTTGAACTCATTCACCTTTTGTAATACATATATGTTAATGAAAATATGTTGTATATGTTGTTAACATTGTCTCGCTCGTGTTGGCTATCCTCCCGGACATTAGACAAACCTTTCATGTAAACTTGCTATAACGACTTTCTCACTCACATGGACTCATCCAATGTGTGTTGTACGTGTTATCTTTCTTTGTGTGTGGTGACTGCTGCATCCATGTGGACCTCTCCTCTGGAATTTGTTCACATCCTGTTTTGTTGTGTGTTCCTAACATAGTTGGGACTTCCTCCCATATGACTTGGGACTCTCTCTCACCCTCTCCCACTGCAGCGAAAGAACCATTGACATAAGTAGCACTAGAAATCACTAGGCAAACGAATCTCACTACTTGAAGACGAAGCAGACCACCCTCTTGGCTGACAAGCAAGAGCTGAGGCAAAAATTTAAGATAATGGAAATCGGGCCATTGTACCAGATGGGACTCCTACACCAAATGGTGTAAAGTCTAGTTGGGACTTCATACCGGGGATATCCCCTGATGTTGGTAGGTCCAGCACCATCAACATTTTGGCGCTAGAAGGAGGGCCAGATGACAAGTTGAGTGTATACATCTAGGTTGGATCTCTTACCCAGTGAATCATGAAACATTTGTGCTCTCGAGGTGTTTCTCTCATTTCCCCCTTAATCATCTATCAATCCCCAATTAGCTACTCGATCACTTGTCCTTGTTAAAGTTTCACAATTAGGACAAAACGTCTGTCACCGAGCACATTTATGATTTTCTTGATTTCTGTGAATCTCATGAAATTGATAGTTATGAGATTTTTTGCGTACTATTCTTCCTCACCCTTGAAGGTCGTGCTAATCGCTGGTGTCATACCCTTCCACCTGCTTCCATCCATTCCCTCCTCACTTTCCTCAAGGAGCTCCATCAAGCGTTTGACGAGTGTGACCACCAAGATGTCAATGAAAGAATCTCTTGTTTAAGAATGAATCCTAGAGAATCAATTGAGGACATTGCTACCTGCTTCCTTCACCTCTATCATGAAATTCCTGAATGGTTTGTGGACCTTGACTTCATGAGCTAAGAGCTAAAACACTTGGTTCATGTCTCCCAAAACGGTGAACCTCCTGATTTCCCTTCTTCCTCGACTCTTGCAGATCACGAGACACCTCATGTATCAAAGAGGGTGCCCCCTTGCAGCTACCACAAAGCTAAGAAATTTGTGCAGCAGGTACCCCCTCGCAACAGTTGCAAAGCTGAAGAATCTGTGCAGCATGTTCCCAATCCATATGTTCAGCTGTCTCCCGCCCTAACGGAGAAAATTCCAAAATGGTTAAGAAAGCATATGGTGAAAACTCATCCCTCCATTCTGCAAGAGGAAATCATCGTTCCTAACCAAATTCTTGAGTTTAATTTGCATCTCTACCATCCTCCATCATCTAGAAGCCATGACTCCTTGCACCATGACTTACTTGACCGATCTACTTCACAAGCTAGCGAGTTGCTGGCTCAAGTTGCAGTCATGTGCAAGGTAGTCTCATCATACAATCGGAGGAGCAAGATGGTGAAGACATAATCAATTCCTCTCAAAACATTTAGCCTCCATTCTTTATCGATCCTCGATACGCGAATCCTGGTGAAACATCATGCACAATCAATTCTTTAGATCAACCTCCAGCCTTGGGTTTTCATCACTCCATGCTTTTGTATGTTGCGATGAACACTGAAGCACATCATATGATTTATTTTCATCTCATGTAAACTCTAAATGAGATATGGAATGTGCACCGGTCAAAGAAGACATCCATATTGAAGCTTCCTCTGCACCTCATTTGCATGTGTGTCCTATCATTCACAATGCATCAACATGTGTTAGAGACACTCCATGTTCTCTTGATTCCTCATCTTATGAGTTATATCCTTGATCAACACAAGGCAATGAGGTTTTTTATGATGAAAATAGTCTCAACACATAGGACTCTTCCCACTTGTCATTATCTTGTGTGTTGCATGAAGACAACTCGTCAACTCAGCTTGATGAAAATTTTGATGAAGCCTGTGACAGAGATGGTTTTCATCCTAAGAGAAGTTTTGAAATTAGTAACAACAATCATCCTCAATCCATGCATGATCTAGTTCACATATCAAAATAAAATTTTTCAATTCTGGAAAGTTCTGGGACTTGCCAGGGAGTCGAGGCACTTCAACATCCGTTGATGGTTATGTCAAGACCTCACGACTTTGGTAAGCCCACCAATCCAAATCATATCTCATTTCTCATGCACAATCCATCTATTTGCATGGTCGCACTCGATGTGGATCGTTGTGTAAAGAATATTTACTATTCTGGGTGTGATATTTCAAAATTTCAGATTTTCACTGATGATAAAATCCATGAGTCCATTACCGCATGTCCATCTTCATGCACCTCCCTTACATCCAATTCATGCTAGGAGTGTCCATCCCTCATTCAATCATGGGATAGAAAATTTGATCATCTCAAATACTTTTTTCATTCGGAATCATACTTATCATATTTTCTCTCTCATAATTAGCTCCTTAGTATTTTTGCAAATTTTGCACGTTGAATCTGTCCACTCATCACACCAGCAATCTCCCTAGGTGATGTCAAGCACACAACCTATCACACGAATCAAGTTACTCTCATTTCACCACACCCCAAATGGTTTCATACATTTACAATGTTCGCATCCTTTCTACATTTCTGTGATGACCATGATGCCTGAGCACTTTTTTACTAGTTTTAGGTGGGTGCTCTATCATGTCTAGCAGACAACGAACTTGGTTCCCTCATTCAGAGAATTCACACAACTGTTCGAAAATTTTCTTTGTTCATGTCAAACTGGGAATTTGGCATCTCGACCAACTGGTCTGGTTTTTCTTCTATCTTGGGTGGTTTTCATGCAGTTTGTCATTTTCCCAATAATACATCCAATGACATTCACTTCGCACACTATGATCTTCACCATGTAACATACTTATTATTAGACTTCTGTCAAGTAGGTGAGGCACCTCGGCCTACACTGATGGCTATGGTAGGCACTCATTGTCTTGACATGACTGATGATCCTCTCGAATGAGGATGTTAGAAAATTATATATATTACATAGCAATGGAACACATATAATATTTCATAAATATAAACACAGAAAACACATAAAACCAGAGAGACATAGATATACGTGGTTCACCCAGTTTGGGCTATGTCCACCCCGAACAGCCAGTCCTTCCTTTCTATTATCCAGCAAAATGAAGAGACACAATCTATAGCAGATCTGCTGTAATATCCTCTATTTTCTCTCACAGTCTCACCTCTCTATTTCTCGCTCGGAGAATACACATATATTACACAGATCATCTACCTAATGAATGGCCCAAATTGACTAGAAATTACTATACTTTTACAAGGCAATTTTACATATGTTTTTAGCTTCGGAGGCACTGCCCCCGAAACCCCTGCCAGGGGACCATTGGCCCCCAGACCCCCCAGCCAAGGGGGATCACCCCCCCCCCCCCCCTCAAAACCCCTGCAGGGGGGACAAGTCCCCCCCACATGGAGGGGTGTACAAACTTCCTGGGGTATACATCCGGCTAAAACAAAGACCTCTAAATAATCATGCTCCACACCCAATAGAGGAATCCATCTTCTCAAAGATCATGAATCTTTCAAAACATTCATCACAAATTTTATGATCCAATCGCTGAATGCTAGAACAATCTTACTTGGTGAGTTGTGTTGCAAGTAACAAGCTTTAGTCCTTCCTCGCACTCACTAAGAAACTTGGTGCAGAACAACACACACTCGCAAGAGGCATCCAAGGTTTGTTGGAAAATGATAGTCACGGAAGAGGTAAGCATGTGTGTTGGGTAGTTGTGACACATTTTTCTGCCCACATGCGAGACCTTCTCTTTTGTGTGCAAGTTTGTCAAGTTTTTTCATTCTCTGTTGCACACTATTTTTTATTTTATGTAATCACTCGTATCTTTGTGACAGTAGGTCAAGTATGCCTACAGTGGTTTGACTGGAAATTTCATTTCACATAACCCCAACCATTTAACATAGGAGTAGGAGTAGTGTTTTCTTTTTCAATTGTCTTTACTTTGTGGTTTGCATGTTTGTTTGCTTACTGACTTGGTTGCTATGCTTTCTTGTTGATTGTTTTCACTTTGTTTGTTTTGCTTAATATTTTTGTTTTCGTTTGTTTGAGTTGCTTAATACCTTACTATTTTTGTTTTTGGAAATAAGTGCTGCCAACTATTGCGTTCTGGATTTTGAATAGAGTATGTGGTTGAGATTTGAAGAAACTTGTGATGCTGCAGAACTTGGCCAGTCTTGTGTCTGTCTTCTTTGTGCTTGGTTATAACCTTTGGTAGATGAAGTCTTGACAGAAAATATGAGCCATCTGCGAAGGAATTTTTGGTCCAACCATGAACCTGTGTCCACACTGGGAAGCCCCATGCCTATACTAAGCCTTCTGCTCTATGTGTTCAAGCTCATCCAACTAGTAGAAATGGAGAAGGGGAAAAGTCTAAATGAGTAAACCTATGTAAGATGTATTGCATGATTCTCTGAAGGAAAAACCTCTTCTGTTCTCAATAAGTCAGGATCCATCTTCTGCCCGAAAAATAAATAAGTGCCTATGCATAGTCCTCTTGAAAAAATACAAAGGTGAAAGAAGAGAAAGGCTTCTTGCACAGAGAGTTGAAGCATGCAACTTCACCGGGGTATTGACCAAGCTCACTGGCAATGGAGAAATGTGTGTGTTCCTGTGTGACTCGATTGGGGTACTGTCTAGGCCTGTTGGTAGCGAAGCAACACCATAGATGAAAAATTATACTCTGAAAATCTTCAACTTGTGTGCTTATCTACCCTTCCCAAATTCGAAACACTATGATCAAGATAAACTTTTGACTGTGTTTGACTGAGTTGGAAAAAGGTGAACCATGTATGTCCATGGAGTAACTGGGGAAGCCAAAGTAACCCACACATCGATTCAATACTTCCTGAAATACCAAGGCTCTGTGTTGAAAATGAACCAAAACAGATAAGCTGGAGTTCTACCAGTGTGTTGCCAAGTGTTGTAGTGGCTACAACCACCCTCCAAAATTTTGGCCTACATCCAATTTCATGACCTCCTTTAGGATTTTTACTTGATGATTGCACACACTTTGGTTCACTCCGTGAGGTCATGTGAGTCTTCACACCCACCTTGCTTGATCATTTCACCCAAGATTTTGCATGTTGATGTCAATGTCATGCTTGTGACCATGTTCTGGTCATGCTCCAGGTCTTCACTTCATGTGTACATGTTGTGTTTGCTATGAAAACATCAGTTGCACTCACACATGGAGTCACATATAATGTCGCACAAGCATCATCACAGTCGACCAACAATCAATCACAACTGTTGTGCTTGTTGCTCACATCATCGGTCAGTCATGTTGAGCATGTGTGTCTGGATGGTTTGAGTTGTCTTATCATCAAGTCATGTAAGTGTGTGTTTGTAGGATCACATATGCATCTTTTACTCATTCACACACTTAGCCATTTTGCTGAAGTTACAGGAATAAATACCCTAGGGCTTTGGGTTCGAACCCCAACAAAGCAAGAGTAAACTATAGTAAGAAACACGCATACAACTCAGGCAACATGCTTATATAAAAAAACTATGTGATAGTGATCATACCCGGATGTCCTTCATTTGGGTAGTTCCAGTAGGGTTCAAACCCTCTACAACTCCAAATGATCTTTGAATCTGTAAATCAACCAATCTGAACATACATAGCAGCATATAGTAAAGCATCTTAATGAAATCAACTTTATATCATATAAGAAAGATGATTAGTTATACATCAAAGTGACATTCATACATGAATTACAACAATATCTGATGCATAAACAAATTTAATCTCAGGAACAAGATAGTGTTTCTTTTTATTGTAGAAAGCTATAACCAACACGGAGATAATTCACCTAAGTCTTCTTCTTCCAGCTCCAAGAGGAACTATCCTCCATATCTGTCCAATCATAGTCTTCAATAGCCTTCTTCCATAACCAATGCCATGATATCTCAAGCAAGTGGGAGAATATCAACACTGAATGAAACAAGGGTTTCCTGAAACTTGGGGAAGTGCTTGAAGCACAGGGATACTTCAGACTCAGTCAGGGATAATCTCAATATAGTAATTCTATCTCTTCTCCTCTTTAAGGCCTTACCATAGAAGTCTATTTATACTTCTCCCAATTAGTTTTTTAGTTGGGAAATAGTTGGCCCATGGGCACTAGGAGGTAATCAGCAGGTAAAACCAGTGAACTCCACCCATATTTAAGGAAATTTAATTTTTTAAGTGTTTTAACACATATACGTGGGTTGGGTATTGACTAACCTGCATGTACACGGTTTTATCACAAGGAAAAGTAGCATACAGGGAGTAAAACACTATTTTTAAAATATTTGGACCAAGTCTAGAAGGAGGGGTTGCCCTAGGCCATAAACCAAGCATCACAAATACCAAGGGTGATATTTGGAGCTATAACAGAAGGACAGGTTCACCAACGGATGAACAAACGATGCATGTGAAGAGATGTTCTCGCGAATGGATGATCATGCAAAGATGTGTTTGTGGATGGACAGATGAGCAAACATGCAATATGTGTTAACTCATGGATGGATGGATGAACATGAATTTTTTATGAACGGATGAACATGTCAAGATTACCAACATGCAAGCAAGGAGCAACGTGAAAATGCAACATCAAGCGAACCCAACAACCATTGAAGGCTCTACTCACTTTGCCATGCAGAGGTGAAGTTGTGACAAACCATGAGGACATCCATCACCCAGTAGCATTGCAGCTCGACATGCACACCAACAATAGCATGAATGTACTAGCACTGTCATGTCGAGTCATGTCATGGGTTATGTCTTCCACATCTCTACTATGGGCCACAATGTCAATCAATGTAATGTAACGTGGAAGTCCAAGAGACCCACTTGTTATATGAAGAGTCAAGTTAAGTTGAAAATTCATGGAATTCAAACAGTCATGAGGGTTGTCGAATAGCTATAAGGGTTAGTTTCACCCTTGGCTATAAATACCCCCTCATTTGTACATGGAGAGAAATTTGCACCTCATCTCCTCCCACATAGCCTTGATAATTTGTAATATTTTCTTTGAGGAGTAAGTAGTGGCTCCAGTGCCTTGCACATGGGGTTAGTGATGTATGGTGTAATGATGTGTCTTGGAACTTTTGCTTAATACAAAAGCCTACTAATAGGCCAACACGTTTTCACACATGTATTGTAATTGTTGTAAGACTAATCTTGAACAATTGTAATGTATGCTGCTTTAACCTGTGTTTAACACTTGAACTCATTCACTTGTTGTAATACATATATGTTAAGGAAAATGTGTTTTATATGCTGTTAATGTTGTCTCGCTTGTGTTGGCTACCCTCCTGGACATCAGACAAACCTATCACGTAAACTTTCTATAATGGTCGTCGCACTCGTTGGACTCATCCATTGTGTGTTGTATGTGTTATCTTTCCTTATGTGTTCTGATTGCCACATCCATGTGGACTGCTCCTCCAGAAGCTGTGCACATCCCATTGTGTTGTGTGTTCCTAATAGAGTGGGGACTTCATCCCATCCAACTTGTGACTCACTCTCACCATCTCCCTCTACAGTGAAAGAACCATTGACGCAACTAGCACTAGAAATCACCAGGCATGCGAAGCTCGCTACTTGAAGACAAAGTATATCACTCTCTTGGGATGACAAGAAAGAGTTGAGAAAAATATTTAAGATAATGGTAATCGGGCCATCATACCGAATGGGACTCCTACACCAAACGATTTGAGGTCTATTTGGGACTTCATATCAGGGAGAACCCCTGATATTGGTAGGTTCAGCACTGTCAACAAGTCCACAAGTAAAAAATAAACTGTATGGTTGAGTCCACAAATAAAAATATTATCCGTATTATCATGAAATTCATCTTCTCCGAACAAAAGAACTAGCACAATGCTTTGGTGAATGCACTATGGGTTGAACGTATCACTCCCAAACCCTCTCTAAAAACCTCTCCATACTTAAGAAAAATAAAATTTTCTCGTGCACCAAATCCAAATCAAGCATTGGTTTGATAAGAAACCTACAAGGAACAAAACATTTAGTGTGGTTGACTTAGTATTGAAGTGGGACAAAGCCCACGAAGAGAAAGGTTGGCACACTAAGTTTCAATTTCTGTGGATTGGACCTTACACCATCACTAAAGAACTTGAACAAAATTCTTATAGATTGAAATAATTAGATGGGAGGACTGATCCTCTTCCAGTTAATGGACAAGATCTTAAACACTACTTCCAGTAGCATCCCTGGGTTATGTTCCTCTCTTTGTACAATTTTCTTTCTTTATCTAGTTTTATTTGTTTTTGTTAGGTCTCGTCCTTTCCATTTCTTTGGTTAGTGTACATAAATAAGACCTTATTTGAGAGTGTATGAATGCCTCAAAATATTAAATGGTGAAATAAACATGGACTGTGACAACCACAACACTTGGCTATCTGTGAGTTCTTCTTCTTTGTTTGGGATATGCCTAAAGTCAAGTAATGTCAATACGGATAATACAATACATTTAAGAGGAAAAACTTGAGTATAACCATGACACCCACATATATTTGGAATCATCATACCTTAACTTGGTGTTAAAATTACTTGGTTTTCTTCATGATAATCCAATCAACTATAGAAATGAAAGGGGAAAACAAATAGTGAGAAAATAAAAATTAGAGGTATATATTACCGTCTCTAAAGGAACAACCTCTTTTTCTCTCAATAATTTGGGATCCCTCTTCCACCCCATGAAATAATAAGTTCCTAAGCACATTTACTTAAATGAAATAAATAAAGAGTGATATAGAGAAAGGCTTCCTGCATAGAGAGGTGAAGCAAGAAACTTCCCTGAGGTACTAAACATGCCTACTAGTAGTGAACCGATGCTTTTGTTCTTGTAGTGACTTCGTTCGGGTATTGAACAAGCCTGCTAGTAGTGGAGAAACACTAGAGATGAAAACAAATATTCTGATTATCTTTAACTCGTGACTATATATTACCCTTCTCCTCGATTGAAATTGTTGTGAAATGGAAAAATTTGTTGTGTATTAAACCAAGAAAGGGAGTGGTGGGTTCTACATCTATAACCAGGTTAAGGGGGGAAGCTAACGAAATATCCTTGATGAATAAATACATCTTGAAGGAATAACTCTTCGATGAAAACTATTCCTAAGAAGAGAATATGAAATTCACCTAGTGTGTCGCCAAGTGTTGTCACTGCTACAACACCCTCCAGAATTTTCTATATACTTGAATTTTGGAGCCTACCTCTTATCATGTGAAGTGTCTCTTTTGGTCATCAAGTTTTATTTCATGTTTATACACATGTTCCAAGTGTCTATGTTCCTTCCTAGGTGTTGTCAGATCATTAGAAGTTGCAATCACACACCTTGGAGTCATAACATACTTTCTAGCCACAAGACAACACTTTTGGTCGCAACTGCATACACTTTGTTTGTAATACTTGGAGATTGTTTGAGAATAGGAATTTTTATGCACAGTTCTTATTCTTGGGTCATGTCTAAGCTATACTGATGAGTTGAGTTTTGTAATGCTTTATTTTACTCTTAACTCAACGTGTTTTCCAAGGGTTTTCACCCTTTGGAAAACCTGTCGTCTAGGCTAGGAGGTAACTCTACACACTCTTAAGGCCTAGTGTATACCCTCCTTGTCATTTGAAGCTTTTCCCTGTGCCAATCCTAACCCTTCCTCATGATCTAACACATAATGCACTCCCAGTCATCAAGACCCTCTTCCTTGTTTCTTATCACTGTGCCCTACACCAGCTAAGCCGCCAATCTCCTAGTTGAGTGCACTGCACACTCTCAGTGGGAAATGAGGCCTTCCATTCTACCTTATTTATGCACCCTGTTCCCTCCTTGTGGCCCTATCTCTCCCTTCCCAGTGCACAACGTATCCTCAGTGAAAATTCATGTTGTCTTGTCCCTTGAAGTTCCACCCTTCACCCATCAGGACTTCTCATCCTCCAGAGTAGCACACGACACACTCTTAGTTATCAATGAAGCACCTTCTTTCCTCTTGCAGGTGCACCTTGCGCCCATAAGGCTTCCCTCTCTCCCCTTGGCACACTCTTGATCCATAGACAAACAATTTGAATGAAGCATGATATAATAGGATATTTTTGGGATAATGTGTGCTTTCCATGAGTTATCTACATCTGTAGGTGTTCAATGAAGCATGTTAAATATCTATGAGGAAAGCTGACAAGAAATGTTGCCAAGGAAGCATCCTCAAGACAAAGGCACCATGTTGCTACAATTTAGATAACAATGGATCTCAATGATCAAAGTGACTCATGAATACTCCAAGATCTCTCAAGACCCTTTGGAGGGTATATGGCAACACCAATGCAATATATGTTATGAGTATTGAAGACATAGTGGTAGTGCCATCACTTATCAAATAACTTTATTTACAAGTTTCCATGACTACAAGTCATAAATGTTGTTGAATTGTCATGTTGTCGTCATATGATGATGTAATTTTGGAAAATATTGTAAATGTAAATATGTGGAAGTCCAAGGGTTATATGTTGACAAAAGAGACACATGGTGAAGTCTAAAAGTCACATAGAAGTTCAAAATTCATATATAAGTCCAAATGTAACATTAAAAGTCTAAAAGTCATGAGAAATATAAGAGTCATGGGATACGAAAGGTTATTCCTCTTGTTATAAAAGGAGCCTCGTTACTCAAAGAAATGACTTTTTACCTTGGCTTCTCTAACCAGACATTAGAGAGGAAGATAGTTCTTTTGGAGACCAAGTAGTGGCTCAACACTCCACTATTGGAGCTAGTGGTGTTTCATTGTATCCATGTATCTTGGAAATTTCACTTTATATTTGAAGCTCATTGGGACAACACATTTTCATGCATATATCGTGAATGTTTTAAGACTAATATTTGGATGTTTGTAGTATATGTTGGCATTCATATGTAATAAATAAATTGAACTTTTTCGTTAGCATTGTTGTTCATCTTATTGAATATGTGTTGTACCTTCTTTAATAATCGTTACATCTATGTGAACTATTTCACTTGATGACTAATGATTCTTTCATACGTGTGTGTGTCTTTATTAGAATAATACTATCACATTTTTCCTAAAGCCTCATTTTTGTTTTCTTCCAGTGAAAGAACCTTGATACATCTGTAATTGAACACTTCATATTGGTGTTTTTCCACGATACTAGAATCTAGGTTAGAATATTAAAATCACAGACGCTACTAATCCAAGTATTACAACAAGATACTTTGCACAACAAAACAATAAATAGCAATAAATCAACATGTGCACAAATATAAACAATTTTTTACAATTTTAACTGCCCAACTCTATTGTATTAACAAATTGTAATACAACGGTCTAGGGCTCTCGTACTAGGTATAATGGCCCTCATACATCCACTGATACAAGACAACAATAACTAGGGGTTGGTGTTTGTCGTGATAAGCACTAATCTACCCTAAACAAGATAATTTGACCATCTAGTTGTAGCATGCTTTCTTAGCTCCTCTCGATCATACCGTGAAAACACCTACCTGGTCCTTATACTCCTCTTTAAGAGACAAATTAGCCCTCTTTTCTCTATCAACCCCTACACTTGGAATCTCGTGCATGTGACCTAGTATGAGGATACTCCTAGGCCTTTTGGCCCTCTCCAAGAGACACCTAGACTCCTGCGATATACATAGAAATGTGCGGCTACTAAACAGAGGAAGAACACAACAAATTTGTGCATATAATATGCCCATATCTTCTCCAAATTCCTTGGCCTCTTGCCTATGGAACTAAAGCCTCCTAAATAGTCTAAAAGAGATGCTACCTTTCTCCTCCTCACCTTCATTTGGAGTCCTCTTCCTTCTGTAGCTAAATCAAATATTTCCTTGACGTGTTTTTCACTTGGATGAGTGTAAAATGAGGTCTCCCTTACCTCTTATTTATACCTTTTCTCCTTGTTGAAACTTCTGCCATTAAGGGTTTATCCTAAGTTGGGCCAACTTCACTTTAGTGCCACAAGCCCACACATAATATTCAAAAAATCATTTTCTCCATTTCTACTAACCCAATTTTGTTGTTCTTTGCAGTTGCTAGTTCCTTTTAGGGTCTACCACAATCTACACCATTGGGCGCAAAACCCAAACCTTAGGTTATAAGCCCACAAACCATATTTGTATGCCCATTCCTCCAAAACTCACTAGCCTAGGGTTTGGAGTACCTCCAAAACTACCAACCGCATCACTCCCTCTTAGCAAGCAAGGTACTTCCAACACTAGGAAGTATCCATCAACATCACCAACGACACTAGCCCACCTAACGTCCATCACTGCATCATACTTTGAAAATGAACCACCCCATATTAGTAGTTCCTCTGCCTCATCTCATTTGGACCTGAAGATGTTAACACTTCTATAGGGTTGCTCCCTCTGAAGCTAGACTCCCTCTGTGTCTACATTATCTCCTCTGTCTCAACCTTTTACCAATCTCATGTCCTATAAGGTCAGTCCGAGTTGTGGTCGAACACAGGCCATCATCACATTGCAACACAGTCCTACAAGCACTCATCCTCCTCGATCAAACACAACTCATGCATATCCCTTCAACCTCAGATATGCATCATCATGATCTAATGAAGAAACTATCTTGCCAACTCGTAGTCCATCACATGAAGCAATTTTAATCAAACCAATCTCGTCCATGCCAAAACAATCCTCAAGTTGTCCCAACGATCCATGGAAAGTCATAAGAAGTCTAAGTTCAACAACCTACCCCACAACAAACTGTTGTTCACTAGGCTCACCGCCAATCCACCAAAACTCACACCTAATATTGTTGTCAAGACAATTAAGACCACATATCCATGTCTTCATATGAAAATTATGCTCCATGATCTAGACAATCACAACTCCCTCTTAGTTGTAGGTTTTAACCCTGTATAGAAATTTCTTGCATAATAATTCTAAAAAATGGAAAATATACAATGCGAGAACATAAAACATGAAACAGGTATACACATAGATTTTCCCCTAGATCCCAAAACTTGGACTACCAGATTGACTTTTAATTATGTTCCTTTCAATGTTACAATATATATATATATATATATTATATATATTATATATATATATATATATATATATATATATATATATTATATATATATATATATATATATATATATATAATATATATAATATATATATATACATGTTGAAGCATTCATAAACCCCAATCCTTTAACCCTCGATTAGAACATAACCATAGTTCCCTTGACTGGATCTACAAAATACCATCATGTGCAAAACCATGTGCAAAATCCATGCAAAAAACCATAAGTAGGTATGCCCACCTAATATAGGGTCCAAAAAAAATTTTCGCAACAGGGGGGCTACCACCCCCCATCTAAATCCCCACTTCGCACATGAGGCTAGTCATGGAAAGAATATAACACACACCCAACATTAGTTTCTTTGTTGTGCACACTTTGATTCACTGACTCTTCAAAGTAGCTATGAAACCATGTTGTTTTTCCATGATACTGGAGTCTAGGTTAGAATATTACAATCACTAACACTACCATTCAAGTATCACAACAAACTACTTTGCACAAAAAAACAATAAATAACAGTAAATCAACACATGCACAAATATAGACAAATTATTACAATTTTAACTGCCCAACTTTGCTATATTAAAAAATTATAATACAACGGTCTAGGGCTCTCGTACCAGGGATAATTCCCGTCATACATCCATTGATATAAGACAATAACAACTAGGGCTTGGTGTCTATTGTGATGACCACCAATCTACCCCAAACAAGATACTTTGACCATCTAGTTGTAGTGCACTTTCTTAGCTCCTTTTGCTTGCACCCTGAACACACCTGCCTGGTCCTTTGACTCTTGTTTTAGAGATAAATTAGCCCTTTGTGTTCCTCAATTCCTATGCTTGGATTATTGTGCATTCGACCTAGTATGAGGATAATCTTAGGCCTTTTGACCCTCTCCAAGAGACACCTAGACTCCTACAATATACACAGACATCTGTGGTTTTAAACAAAGGAAGAACACAACAAATTTGTGCATAGAATTTGCCTAGATATTCTCCAAATGCGTCGGCCTCCTGCCTATGGAACTCAACCCTCCAAAAGAATCTAGAAGAGATGCTACCATGCTCCTACTCACCTTCGCTTGGATTCTTCTTACTTCTGCAGCTAAATCATATATTTCATTGATGTGTTTTCACTTGGATGAGTGTCAAATGAGGTATCCATTACCTCTTATTTATACCTTTTACCCTTGTGGAAACGTCTTCTCTTAACGTACTATCCTATGTTAGGCTGACTTCACTTTAGTGCCATAATCCCACATATAATTTTCAAAAAATTATTTTCTCCATTTCTACTAACCTAAATTTGGTGTTCTTTGCAGCACCTAGTTCCTTTTAGGGTCTACCACAATATCTAAGGTTCAAACCATTGAAACTCATCATGGATTTGGCCCCACACCATTGGGTGCAAAACCCTAACCTTAAGCTTTAAGCCCACAAACCATATTTGTGTGCCCATTCCTCCAAAACTCACTAGCCTAGGGTTTGGAGTACCTCCCAAGCTACAAATCTTAATACACAAGGCATACTTACTTGCCCATGAAAAAGTACATGTGCATTTCTCTCTCATGCTAACTACTATAGCGAAGGTAAATCTTTAAGTACATGGTAGTAGGGCCACATTCCTGAATGAGGCTCCTATACCAAACAATGTGAGGTTTAATTGGGACTTCATATTAAGGAGACACCCTATATGCTGATAGGATATTAGATCATCAACAGTGGGAGAAATCGATGTCTCAACGGATAGTGGTTTAAGGATGACCAACAACATTGGAATGGGTAGTGCAATTCCTAGAACTCTTCAAAATATGGTAAGAAGTTGAAGTCTTCTACTAGAGGAAGTGCTCCGTATTTTTTTGAAAAAGGAGACCATTGGGGTCTCAACCTAAACACTTAATAGTTCCTAGAACACTTTCAATTATGGCAGAAGTTGTTAGTATTCTTCTAGAGGAAGTGTCCCTAATTCTTTGAAGAGAAAACCATGAACTTGGGAAAGGGAGTTCTCAACTTGTGAGAAAAGGGAGAACCTCAAGCAGAAAGGGGGGTCTCAACCTGCAGTGGTTTAAGGAAAGTCTGCAACCAAAGGCATGCTCATGGGTCATTTCTCTATCTCTATCTATAAGTATGAATATGGGTATGGATGACTCTAACTCTAGGCCTAGGAAACAAGTTTAGGCTATGGCTCAACCTCACTTGATTTATCTTTGAAGCTTGTAGGTCACCATAAATTCCCCCCTTTCCAGATACAAGGTGAGAATATGAAGAAAACTCAATTGCAAGATTTTTCAATACTCAAGAACAAATTCTATGATATAATCGAAATATCTTTTTGTTTGTTGAAGAACATTGCCAAGAAGCGATCCATCCAAGGTGAGTTTTGATTATTGTAGGACGCTTGTTTTTTAACCGTTTGTTTGAATGATGAGTGTGCTGACCAGAATGATCACATAGATGAAGATAAACAAAGTGATCTTTCACATGGCCAACTCTGTCACAATGTTGGAATTTGACAATATGTTGTGAATGTGAACAAGGAGCAGGTGAAGATGATTTATCTTAAAGAAACCCAACACTTTGTAACTGAATGAGTTTGGAGTAGTATAGATTATGAAAGGACAAATCCTTGTCATATCCAATGCCAGTTTTGTTCCTATTGTTGACAAGCTCTTCCCAAGGTTTGACAATGGGCTTAGGAAGTGGGGCCTAAACTCTTGCATCTCCATGCAAATCTTCTCTTGCACTGATTTGATCAGTTTCTGGCAACTGGTGGGATTCTATCTCAATCTCAAAGAGAGGATTGTTTTGAACAAAAACATGTTCATAATTATGCTTATGCTGCTATAACTATGACTCAAGCTGCAAGAAAATAACCTTCTGTTGTGCATGTTGTAGACAAATTTTAATATCAGCAAGAGTGGTTTTGTTGATTTCTACCATCTCATCAATAGTGGAATGTATTAAAGTATTCAATAATTTTAATGCATCACCCATTTGATCCATTTCACAATAATGTCATTGCAAAAAAATTGACTGACATACAATTTGTCCTAAAAAATCACCAAAAAAAGATGTAGGCTCTCAATATATAAAGTTTCAACATATATACCATCCATATACCATATGGCATACCATAATACATCACATATCATACATACCACATACCATACATACCATCACATATCATACGTACCATATACAATATAGCTTTCAAACAGAGAAAATTTTAAGGATGGAAATTTATTTTCAAGTTTATAAATCTTGGTGAATCTTACTAGTGTCTAATATGAAAACTATAAAATGTTTGTTGATATGTTTATAAAAACATCCAAATTTCTAATTATTTTATAGGTAGAGTCCATATAATTTAAGCAATTTTCTGAGGTAAAATAATTTTATACTGTAAAATTTGGGTGAATCATTTTTAGAATAAACGGAATTTAGCAAATCTTGTTTTTGGAAAAATCATGGAAAACTAGCCCACTTGCGAATATTAGCCCCTAAAATTTTCCATGCTTTCAAAAAATATCGCAACATATTTTCAACCTACTTTCATATCTCATTGTTACATAGCAGCCATATGCACCATATATACCTTCCTATGACATACCAATACATAATTTATATGGGCACTTCACACTATTCATTACCAATGGAAATAGTTCATATATATGAAGACCATAAACGAACCATGCATACATATATCAACCTTCAAGAATAGGTTAACATAGGTTTCAAATGATTTCCAACATTCATTGAACTGCCATGATTCACGATTTCAAAAAAATGTTCATACACATCACATCCAACACATATACTTTCACCATACACAACATTTAGAAAAAACTATTCAACACATATCACGTCAATGCATCGTGGAATGTGGCATACATATCAATCAACAAATGGATTAATTTAGAACAAAACATCCACAACTCACTATAGAATATTCGTTTGGTCTTTCGTAGAGAGCATACACCCACCATTCCACGATCCTCTGTCAAGCATGTTAACCAATTCTCACTATCAGAGATATCCTCACACAAAATTTCAATAACATCCCATGACAATGCCTATCAACATTGGAACCATAGAGAGAAATGTCAAAATAAAGTGTGCCATTGTGACCTCTAAAGCTTGATCCCATAGTAGAATATTAGAAAGCATAGACAAGAGACTACTGATGATCCATATCAGAGTTGCAGACAAGCAATTAGTCCTCCACCCATATGCTACAACAATTGGGTAACATAACTCCTAGAATAATAATATTTAGAGAATCCATTCCAAGATAACGTAGAGAAAATGCTTAATATGATAGATAGACTGGCGTAAGGAGGATGGTAGGACTTGAAGATGACAGGAAGAGTTGACAAATGATCAGTCTCTACTCTTACATATGTTAAGAAAAGGCTCAGAAAGGCACAAAAACAACGAGGAGGAGAGCACATGTTTACAAAGGCCAAAAAAATAAGTGGCTCACACTTGAGTAAGGTAGGATATCGCCCACCCGATCGGGTTGAGGAGAAGGGCAGATGGAGTTATGAGAAAGCGGAGGGGTGCAAGGACGGACAACACCACCAGGTTTCAGAGTATGATTGCAATTGGGGGCAGCAGCAGTGGGTCGGATCATGATCAGGCGAGAAAGGATGGCAGGGGGACGAGGAATGACGGTGGCACCGTCGAATTGTCAGACGAAGGCCAGGGAATTGATGATGAGAGGACAGGGGACAGTAGAGCGGGCAGAGGAGTGGAAACGAAGGCCATAAGGAAGGGAGATATTAAGGAAATAGGGTGGCGGAGAAGGCTAAGAGATAACGCATGCAAGGAAGTCGCAGAGAGAGGGAAGCAGTGCCGAGTTGCAGACAGGAGTAAGGCCAGACGGGAAAGCAGAACGGACGAACCTGGGGAGCACAATTCAGGCTCTAAAAATAGGAAAAAAATGGCTGCGGAGGGAAGCAGAGCGGCGGGGAGATGGCTTCGAAGTAATGCAGGGGATGGATACCAGAACAAAGCAGGCCCGGATGTAAAGGGAAAAGGGAAACTGGAGGCGGAACCCGAGCAGTTTTATTTTCCGGTGTTTGAAGTCTCCGAGGATGATAGTGAAGCTCAGGAAGAGGATGCAGGAAGGGCAGTGACAGGTAGTGATGAACGTGGACAAACCAGATAGGGTATCAGCAACATGAATGCGAAAAGGGGACGGAAGGAAGCCGAGGAGGAACAGGAAGGGGGAGCTGAGCTCGGGACAGGCAGGTGGGGACGCGGGCGAGGCCACCGTGGTCGAGGACGACAAAGAAGATGGGGGATCAGAGAAGGGAGAAGCAGGAGGGGCAGACGATGCCGGGAAGGATCAGTAGAAGAAGGGGCGACAAGTGCGGGCGCAGAAGGAGGACAGGGGAGAAGAACCATTGAAACTAGAGTCAGAGTTGCAGAAAGGGCTTACAATGAACGTACCAACCCGAAAATTCGAAGAATAATAGAGCATTGGGAGGAGGAAGCCATCCAAGCACAATCAGAGGAAGAAATGGAAGATTGGATGGATCTTATGGCAGACCCAGGCCATACAAGAGGTATAATGACCTTGTATAAGCAATCCCTGCACCTCTACTGGGTCATGAAGAGACTCATGGCCAAGGCCATGGAACAGATTTCCTTGGAGATGGCTGAACTGTCTCAAGGCATCCCCAACCTGAAGAAAGAAATGAGGAACATTTTGGTCACCTTGCTCATGCAAGATAAGCGGTTGGAGGACCTCCAGAAGTAGCTCGAGGCGAATGGCCTGGTGGTCAAGCATGAAAAGAAGCAGCAGGAGAAGCCAGGACTCAATGAAGATTGACAGGTTTTCTTTGATTTAGATAGAAAATGCAAGTTCTTAGTTTTTCCTTAGATTTGCATAGGAAGTATGATAGGACTTATTGGCAGATAGTTGTTAATGTAATTAGTCTTCATATGAATGTTTTCAAAGCTTGGAAAGACAGGATAAAAACTTTTTATTTTTGGTCAGCAATCAAAAACTATAGATGGTCAATAAACCTGGTTTCCCTACGGGGCAGGTTGAGATCATCTTAAGATTGTAATTCCCTTTCTTTTTTGATAATAGAGAATGGTAACTCCCCAGCTTACAAAAAAAAAAAGGTAGGATATCGCCTACTTTGGTACCATGTTAAACACACATACACACAAATGGAGATAAGAAATGAAAGAATAAGCATTAATTGCATTTATTATTCACAATGCTATACATTTATACAATGTCTAATGACCCTTGGTTTTCATATTTCAAGTGGTCTCATGGACTCCAATGACCTTTCACATTGCACACCATAACCCTTAGCATATTAGGTGTCCAACAATTTCCATCCAACAAAATTTATTTGCTTCATTCTATTATAGGATGATAACTTTTGTTCTTTCTATCAGGATTCATCCATATTTGTAACTTTATTGAAAAAGGTAGCTAAGGCTTCTTTACAAAAGAATTCATCAGTCTCCAAATCCTTTGACAAGTATCATATGAAAGAATTAATCCTTAGAGAAAAATTGGCTGAAGTAATAGCTACTTCAACACTCCTAGTATTGTTGAAATCCTTTTACTAATATGTTCAACCACATAATGTTATAACCCCCTTAATAAACTTCAAGCCACCCTAATTCTTAAACTACATTTAAGCATATCTTTATATATTTTCCTTGGCTTAATGAGAGACAATGGTTCAATGAACAATGTATTTGATAATAAATTTATTTCTAACTCACTTACACTACATTTCAGCATCATGTTTTCCACTTATTGTTCATAAATTATATACACAAGTGTATCTACAGTTGCATCATAAAATTCTAAAATCTTGGTTGGTTTAATTCCTTTAATATCGTTTTTCAAATTTGTTTTTTCAATAACTTGCATGTTCCTCAGATTGATTTTTTCAATTTGTATTTTCTTAATTCCTCCTCAAAATCAATGTGCTCTTCTTGAGCCAATTCCTATGCAACAAATTGGATTTCAATCAATTTGTTTCTAGCTTAGTCCAATATTTCAATAATTACATCACGATCATCAATTTCCTTACTTGAACATCTATTTCCTTTAATAAATCTTTTATGTTTCCTTTAGTAGTGTTTCTTTTCCCTTTTGAAGTTATTTTACTAGTATGAGACTTTTCCAAATTATGTTTACATTAATTACCATTACCTCCCTCTCCAACACAACCACCAACATTTTTCCTCGATTCCTTCTATCTTGATCAATTCTACCCTGTGATGTACAAATACTTCTCTGATATTGTTGTGGCATTAAACCAACACTTGTTAAAGAATGACCATGTTGTTTGTATTGTTTGTTTCAAATGTGCAAGGCACTGAAATCTTCATCAACTTCCCAAGGAGTATTAGGTAAAAGATGATTATCATCTCCACCTTTTACTTGCTTTTTCCAAAAAAGTGCATGGTATCCAATAAAATTAAGATGAGCTAAGAAAATTGCCCCTGTGTCAAAACCATCAACTACATGTAATTCCTTTAATTTGAACATCTCCAAAATAAGAAAAGTATTCATTATATAAGGAACAACAATTTTGATGATCAAGTGACCAAATTTGATTGGGAGTTGTATGGAAGGTTTCTTCCTTTTTTCTTTAAAGAAATGGGCCTAATGTCTATATTCTTAGTATATTTTTTCCAAGAAAAGAGTATCACATAAATAAATTGGAAGCATAAAGGGTTTCCTTTCAAACCAAAATAGTTGAATGAATGAGCGATCTTATTGAATGTGAAAAACTCCTTTTCCTTCTAGAAAGGTCAAATCCTTAGAGGAACATCTATTATCCAAAGAATGAATCAACATTTTAATACATTCTGCAAGGAAAAAGTTCTAAACTTGATGAAAATATATTTGGGTATTGTTCTCCATAATGATGGATACCAAAACTATACTAGATCCATGTTAGTGTTGAAGTGTTGTGACCTGGATAGGCTTTGGAAAACATTGTAGTAAATAGTAGCAAACAATAACATAAACTAGGTATAAGTCGTTAAATAATGAATCCATACAGGTGAGGATAGTTTTTAGTAAAGGAGGAATGACCTGTTATAGAGTTTTGTGAACCCAACGTTTTGGACTACCAAGTGAGTCCATCATCAGGGGATGCGTCAATAGATATTTTCAGATCTTAATGATGTATCCAAGAGCTAGATTTAGGTTATATATATAGGATATTAAAGAAAATATGTAAGAAAATAGGTCGGCTATTATTTTACTGGTTTCTACTTTATTTATTTAATTATTATTATCATTATTAATTTTTTTTAGGATAAATTAATTGATTAATAAGTTAAGGGGATAACTTAATTATTTTATTATTTATATAATTACTTATTATGTTTATTAATTTTTAATGTTTTAAATATTTTTTTAATTGATTTATTAACTATTTTAATTAATTAATTTAATTAATTAATTAAAAAAATATTGATAAATTAATTAATTTTACTAATTATTCTTTATTGATATTGATTGGTTTATCAATTTATTATTAATATTAATTAATATTATTAATAATTTGTTTATTTGATTAGGTATAGGTCATGAAGAACTTCCTTATTTTATTGAAATTCCAAGTTGATATGATATTTCAGATTTTACGAGCCCAATCGAATATGCCTTACTCATGAACAAAATGACCTAAAACATAAAAAAGTATCTAAGAACAAAATTCGGTAGACTCTTGGCCTGGAATTCTTGCGAATAACCAAACAAACCCTTTCTACTGGTGGTTTAACATACGTATCTCTTTTCTACTATTAGTAACCAATTATTTGGTTGGTTTATTCAAAAAATTATTGATAAGGCTATTTCCCCATTACGATTATTAAGAAAGGCATCCACCTCTATAATATTACAGACTCTATTGGCTTCTAGAATTTGAAGAAGATTCTTGAATACACTAGGAGTAAGAGGAATATAAGTCTTGCCAACTTCTTTGAATTGTATATGTTCCTTTTTGCTTTGAAACTTGTTAGCACACTAGGAAATCAATTTTGATAAGTAAACAAGTTAGAGGATGCAACCAAGATATACAATACCTAAAGTCTAATATTGTTGATATTCTTCTCTTTTGGATGAGCTCATAATACCACTTGTAAGTGATAGACTAGTAGAAGTCATGATCTTGTAGTCCAAGTGTGTTTATAATATCTTCATAAAAGGATTACCTTGTATTTCTTGTCATCTTTTCTTTGATAGTTATAAGAAATGCTTAATGGGTATATGAACTAAATTTCACTTAATCGAGGACATGGTAATATTACATATGTCATTAATCCTCGTAGTGTCAATATGTGTCATAGAAGGTGGTTCATAAATAAAAATTTCTGCCTTAATTTGAAAGATATCCAAATCTGAATGAAAAGGTGCTTTACTCATTATAGGAATAAACTTATATCATGTGAAGTATGCACTAGATGTGGTAATTAAAGTGTATCAAAGAAAGAGTTGGGGATTTAAAGAGTAGCAGAATGAAAGATGCAAGACATAAATATGAAAGAGGTAGTGAATTGAATTATGACTAAATATGAATCTTTGCAAATCCTTTTGAGTGATGGAAGTCAAACTATATCGATTGAGGAAATGTGGGAAGGTCAACAAGAAAGGTTTCCTGCACCCACATGATATATAGATACCTTTTGAGTGTTGTAGAGTGGGAAATGAGAAATGTGGGATGTAGGATGTGAGGGGTGAGCTCAGTGGAAGGAATAACCCGCAACCTGCAAGGATGAAAAATGACCAAGTACTTGAATATTTTAGGTTATGGGGTATGCATGGACCAAATCAATGGAGGCGAATTCACAACCTATATGAATAATAAGAACAAGACTAAGTGCTTGAAAATAAAAAATGCTTACTGCTCGTAAAAGGGGTTAAGAAACCAGAAAAAACATTAATCAACGAATATTGATTAACATAGAAAAACATTTAATCCTCAAAGAAATTAACCTCCATTAGTTCACAATTTCTATAACAAACCATTACAAAATAACTAAGAATAACAAAACCATTACAAAAATATCACACATTAATAAAATACTCATAGTAAACTCAACAATCAATTATAACAAAGACAAAAGTTTACTTTGAAAACCGAAATAGAAAAATCAACATCCAAAAGTTACTCGCCTTTCATTTACACAATCTTATTTTACGATGCAATTCATGACTATGGTTGTCCAATAATTCACATGGCTTCTCCTTTCCACTCTTCTCCTTTAAAAAGACCCTTTGAGAATGAAGTTACAACAAACTATATGAAAATTAACTATAAATTATAGCAGAAAGACTTGAAACAAAATATAAAAAAGTTGAAGGATAATAGAAAAGCTATGCCTTATCTTTTATCTCATTTTTATGAGAGTTATCTTTTATATCAAAATGAGACTTATCTTTTACATCTCATTTTTATTTTTATTAATTTTTTTTCCTTCTATCTTATTAATTGACATTTGAAATTTATATTATATTTTATTGTAATTTATTATTTTCAATAGTAAAATCACCCTTGGATATAAAGTCTTATAACCATTATTTTATATTCCCACTCATTTTAGGTCATTATGTTATATTGACACTCACCCATTTTGAAAATTGAAAAATCCATATTAATATAATTAAAACCAATGAAACATGTTGGGTGAATGATGACACCATGTGTCACTATTTCCAAAGGATGAGGATGCTCGGCAAGTGCACATGCCATGTGCTTTGTTTTTGGTGTAGTTTATGGCATTGGCAAATGACAACTATATCGTTTGTAGCGTACTTTCTCTTACAAGCTATAGTGCAGCGATATACTGCCAACGATTATCTTCTTTCTTTTTATTTAATTCGGTAATCACCTCTGGCATGATCCTTATCTTTGAAAATCACAATGACAATTTTCATTTATCATGAGTATACTAAGGGTTTTTTTTTTTTACTTTTATTCCAAATTCGATAAAGAATTTTTAGAATAATAAATGTGAGGTGTTTAATAAATGTTTAAATTTTTTTTATAAAGTTGATTTGTTTAAATAATAATTTTTT
>APFE031248369.1:38111-48308 GCA_000404065.3 Pinus taeda | reverse complement strand
TTGGTATATGCAGGGTACTGTAGCTTACCACCTTCCTGTGTAGTCTACACCCTCCATAATATATTGCTTAAGAAGATTGTTGAACTGTGAGTCATGATGATTCACCATACTAGGTCAAATTAAATAAATACACCAGTTCATCAATGAAACTAATTTTCATTTTTTAGATATGTCAAAAGTGATGATTGGGTCTAACATCTTCTCCATAGTAGATGAAATAAACAAATTATGCAACAAGTTTATAGTCAATTGAGCCTTGGCCCAAGTGGATAAAGAATGCCACAGTCTAATGGCACACATGTACAACAATTCCCCTAATAAGCTTAAGTGTTTTTTATTATTATAGTAGTATAAACCTATACTAGCTTTTTCTTTTCATTCATAATACACAAATAGAAAACTTAGTAGGGATAAAGATTCATGGAAAGCCCACTAAGGCCAAAGAATATTATATCATAGACATATAACGAATCAGATATACATGGACAGAGATTTCAGGGAAAAAACAGAAAATAGGTCACTCGTTTCAGGTTAAATCTTAAAAAGCATGTTATAGATCATTAAGTGAGTCCAATACCATAAATCCAAGACAAAATAGATAGACATTTTAATTTTTAAAAAAATGGAATTTAAATTCCTCGTTCTGGTTCAAGTTCTTCAACCTTTACTTCAAATCCAAGAATTTACTGAAATAAATTACCTCTATATAGGCTCTCTCTATAATATAGGTGTTGCTCCCCCAGAGGCACTGGAATCAGTAACTTCGAGGTCATAATTGCTCGATCAGTCTGGAGCATCCGACTCTCTAAAGACTCGGACAATCATAAGCATCATGATCTAGCTCCCAAGCATCTGACTCTTTGGGGATTTATGGATTACTCAAGTATACATAATGTGGATCTCAATAAACAAGGGGCTAGGGATATGTATAACTATGTAAAGGACCGAGAGTAAGGGAATGGTGAAGACCTTATGCTAATGCTATGCTTTTATCAATGCTATGGATCCCATCATTGGGTAGGTGGTGACATCTCTCTCTTCAATTTTGAATTTAGACTAAGATCATTTAAGTATGAATTGTGTAAACCCTATAAGATAAATAGGTAGGGCCATTTATATAGGATGTATGTTTTCCTCTTTCTAAAATAAATGACTAAACCTCTTCCTTTACTATAAGAAGAGAAGGGCCATTGACAAAGAATACTAACCTTTCTTCCTACGAATCTTTCTTTTGGAGTTGAAACTATGGAAAATGGTGGTTGCAAAAGAGTTGGAAACTTCTCATTCACTACAAAACCTTTTTTGTAGAAGATAACAAGAAATATGAGATATATTGAACCAGGCCTAACGAGAGTACTGGATGATTAGAGGGAGTGACACCCGCGAAAATGGCACTCATTCGCAATAACTTGATGAAAATAAGCAAGAAATCAGGACTCATCTAGCTACGATAATTCATGCACTCATTCAAAAATGGCCTCATCTTAAGAAATTCCATTTTCATGAGAAATGAAAATATTAGGAATAATAAACTCAACAGGAATAACAAATTCTTTCCCGTAAACCAGTTCAAAAGGAATTTACTTTTGAAGCCGCTTGACTGTAGTTCAGTAGGCCCACAAAGTAGCAGGAACTCATTCATCATAATCATCTTTGTTTGTAGAGAAAACAATAATAAGTCCTTTCTCTAAAATTTTATTAAAATCTTTCATAGTCCCATTGGCTTCTGGATGATAAGGAGTTCCCTTATGGTGTTCGTCATGAAAATTTGTAGTAGAGCCTCGACAGTTTCATTTACGAAATAGGATTTTGAATCACTTTTAAGACCTCATGGACAACCAAACATGGTAATATTTTTTTAAAATATAAACAAAGCATCCATATCATTAGTGCAATATTTAACTGCAACAAATTCTACCCAACGAGTCAAATAATCCACCATGGTAATTATATCTTGAGCATTCAAATGACGAGCAAGAGGATGAATAGGCCCAATGAAATCAACTGCCCATTTATTAAAAACAACAAAATTTGGTACAAGATATAAAGGTATTTCATCAAAATGCAATGTTTGGCCAACCCACTGAAAGACATCGCAACTCTTTGCGTATTCTTTTGCATCCTTAAAGAGATTCGGCCACGAAAGGCCAACTTGCAGAAATTTCTAAGTAGTAGCTTTCCCTCCAAGATGAACTCTTGCAACCCCATTGTGACATTTCCATAATGCACCTTTGCATTCATGATCAAGGATACAATGGCATAAAAATTGACCGACACCCATTTTATATAGTTTTCCTGCAATAATTTGATAGCATATTGATCTAACCACCAATTGCTTCCTCTGCACCATAGTATAATCAGGAGGACATTGACCTGTACCAAGAAAAGGGAAAAATATTCTAGGTAATTAGGGACAACTTTAATATGAAACAAATGAGCATTTGACAACTGATCATCATATGATCCCCCTGATTCTCCTAACTCTAACCTAGACAAATGGTCTGGCCCCACATTGGATATTCCCCACTTGACAATCACTTTAAAAGTAA
Source organism: Pinus taeda (assembly GCA_000404065.3). Classification (NCBI taxonomy): domain Eukaryota; kingdom Viridiplantae; phylum Streptophyta; class Pinopsida; order Pinales; family Pinaceae; genus Pinus; species Pinus taeda. The sequence continues at coordinate 45,759 of APFE031248369.1, read as the reverse complement.
ACTCCTGTAATAAAAATAACCATTGACAAATTATTCCTTCAAGCACATGCTTATTAACTAAATATTTCTGCATTGGGTGGTCTGTGACAAAATTGAAGGGACCTCTCAGCAAATAATGTTAGAAATTTTGGAGAGAATATACCATAGATAAAGATTCCCATTCTCTAGTAGTATAATTCTTCTCTGCATTGGAATGTTCTCTACTTGTAAAATAGACAGGATGATCCATGTTTCCTTCACCTGGTTGTGTTATTATAGCTCCCAATGATTTTCCAGGTGCATCAACATGGACATGGAATTGTTTGTTCCAGTCAGGGTATCTAAGAATGGGTGCACTAGTAAGATTATCCTTCAATGTATCAAACTTAACATCACATTCACTAGACCACATGAAGCGTTCAAATTTATTAAGAAGCTTCTCAAGTGGAGTTGTAATTGAAGCATAATTTCTTATAAACCTTTGATAATAATTAGTATGTCCCAAACTGGAATGAAAATTTTAGAAGTAAGTGGGTGGTGTCATATTCATTATTACCATGACCTTCAGAATATCCCACAAACTCCCTCATTGCAAATGATATTCCCCAACAATGTTCCAAAAAGCACAACAAAATTGCATTTTTCCAGGTTCAAAGATATTTGAAGATGTCTACACCTATCAAACATGACCCTCATCAATCTAGGATGATGCTTGAGAAAACTATAAACAATCCAATCATCCATGTAGACTTCAATAAACTTATATAAATATGCATGGAAAGAATCAATAACAATGCACTAGAAAACAACTCGGGAATTCTTCAACACAAAGGGCATAAAATTATAAGCATAGGATCCCCATTCAGTAGTTAAAGTGGTCTTCTTATCCTCTTTTGCAATGTGAACATGGTGATACCCCAAGAAACCATCAGTAAGAGAATGGGCTTCATTACCCCCAACATTATCGAAGACTTCATTGCTAAAAGCAATTGGAAATGGGTCATACACACATTCATTATTGAGACTACGATAGTGAACACACACTTGAATTTTTCCTGAATCTTTCTTATCTTGGATGAAAATGGGGCTTATCCATTCAACTTCATCAACCAATAATATACGGCCAACAACTAGCACTTTGTCAATTTCCTTCATTACTTTCTCCTTAACTTGCAGATTCAATTTGTAAGGTCGATGTTCAAGTGGCTTCATATCTGGCTTCAATGTTATTTTCATCTCTCCCAAATCTCCTTTAATTCCCTTTAATTATGAAATAGAATAGGGAAATAAATCTTCATATTCTTTGAGTAGATAAAAAATTTCGTGAGTGCTTTGATCATCCCAATAGTCCCCAACAAAGCAAAGCTTTGGTTTATCTTCTATCTCAATATTCATCATCTTCAACTTAAGAGGTTGCAAGATGTGGAGCATCATCTATAGGATCCTATTTTATTTTCCATTCCCTGGAAACACTTTAGAAGAAAAATGTCTCAACTCATCGAGGTCATCATTTGGATCTTTACTATCTTTGCTACAAAGCATAGCTTCATGAAACCCTGAGTCATACTGGTGCACAAAGTTTCCATACCTGTTACATTTCCATAAAGCATCCCCAACTGAAAAAATATCCCTATGATATCTCTAAGGTCTTGCACTATCTTACTATCAACATCAGAGAAGGAAAAGTCTCTAGAGAATTGGGTAGACAACACCTCCCAATTTTTTGTTTGGCATCTTAACTCCTCCTGCAAATACCGAGCTTGTGGAATATTTCCCAATGAATGGATAAATAGATGTGTCCACATTTAAATTTCTAGGGCATGAACCTACCATATAGAACAACAATGCTCAACATGCTCTTGCGAGAAAGTACGACCATCATAAGCAAGGATTCTACTGCAATCTCATTTGGATGAATAAACTGTGTACAGAAGAACAACATTAAAGGTTCTCCAATCTTGAAGTTGATCCGAATGGGTCGCCCACCAACTTGCGCAAGTTTCTTGCAAAACAACACTCATTAAAGGAATATTTTGAATTTTTTCTATGAAAGAGTCAATTTCTTTAATAAATTTACTACATAATTAGTACCGTTATAAATAGGATACTTGCATAGCTCAGTACTAATCTAGCAGACACATCAAACAAAATCACAATGTCGAGAATGAATTTCATGAGTTCCTTTTTTCCAATATTCCATCATAGCCTTAAATCCAACTTCAATACTTTCAATAATCCACCAAATAATAGATCCATCTATTGTTGGTTTAATATAATCTTCGTGCCTCCCAGTAATCAGTTGATATAGTTAATCCAATAAATCAGGTGACTAAACCTCGTCCATAGGTTTAGTAAATCTTGAGCCCTGATAAGGAGCAAGAGATTGTATGACCCTCATGCCATCTACTTCAAAAGTCACAATTTCCCACTTGATATCAATGACTACATAACTCTTCAAAGCCCAGTCAATGCCCAATGAAGTTGGATATTAATATTTATCTCCAATTATATCAATAACTTCAAAATCTACAAAAGTTTTAATACCAACAATATCAACTTCAACATCCTGTAATCTGCCAACAAGAAGAATACAATATTTATTTTCCATTTGCAACTGAATAAAGGGAAATAATAACTTGGGTTTTCTGAGGGATTTCCAAGTTTTCCTCCGCAGAATATTGACATCCAACCCCAAATCCAACATGAAATCCTTAATTTTAAACCCTTCAATCTGAGCCTCTACCTAGAAATCCCTTCTGGTTCTCTTCTTGTTCCATCGTACCCACTTGGAATGTTCCTCAGTTAAATTTGTAAACATTGGTTCTTCAGAAGAAACATCATCCTTAACAATAGTTTTTAACTTTTTCCACAACTGACCTGTGAGTTTTCCATCATTCATAATTTGTAGAAATAACTTAAGCCAATTCATTATTGGTTGGAAAGGTTCTAGAAAATGCTTCTGCTCATGTACCTTTACTTTCTCATGTTGTTCATTGTGATATCCTTATGAAGAAATCAATAATTGGAAAAGTTCAACTACATCCCTATAGTACTCCTTGTGTTGATTTAGATGATAAGACTTCATTGGAGATGTAAGTCCTATAATAGATGGCTGATCAAGAGTCCCAATATCAGCTCCATTCTTCTTCCCTCCCCTTGTAACAACATTGATATTGGGTTGAATTGTAGGACTACGATCCTGAGGTTCTTCACAAAATGAATTAGCTTGTTTAGCCTGGTTTCATTCCTCCCACCGAGCAATAAGTTCAGGACAATCTTCAATTGCATGGGTATTCACTCAATAGTATGAACACCAAGGTCTTCGTGGCATAGTGAATTCTCTCACAACATGTCCTTCCTTATCATAGTCATAAAACCTAATTGGCCTCTTTCGCCTGATCTTCCTCCTCTTGGAGCTCCCCCTACTCATCTTCGAGGAGTCTTATTAATATGAAAGGTTGAATGATCAAGGTGGTCAGCTAGAGTATCTAAGGACCAACATTGATTCATATGATGATTAGGTGATCCAAAAAACTCATAGAACAAGTTATTAGGAAAATTGGAGTACTTTGTAGAATAGGACATAGATGAGGTAAATGACCAAAACATTGAAATATATCACAATAATCATTAAAAGACATACCTTGAGGATTTGGAAATGGCTGGAATTGCATATGACCTAAAAAAGGAAGAGCATAGAAGATTTTCATAATTCTAGGGGATTCCGATGGAGGAGGTCCCATAGGAGCACTAGATAGTCCCAACCCCCTCATTCGCTAGCACTTTGTAACATGATGTCCTTCAGCATGACAGTGTGTACACAAAATATGAGGTCTCACGGACTATAAAGGTGCAAGATCTTTTAGTTTTTCTATCAAGGTAGAAATATTATTATGAAGGCCCATAATAGCAGGATCTGTTGAATAAATAAAAATTCTACAGTTTTTTGGATAACAGGCCATAGTCTCTATCTGCATCGCTTGTTCCAAGGAATCATGAAGTGTATCAATCTTCTACTAAGACAATAGAATGTGAGTCATTGGTAGTAGGGCCTTAATGAATAAATCTATTTGATGATGTGAATCAATGGGATAACAAAATTTGTTGATAGAACCTTTAAAATGTTGTTACATTGTTAAGTAGATTTCCCCTCCCATTGGTGAATATCTAATAATTTCGCCAATCCTTGTTGATTTGGCGACATAACTTAAATTCTTGAATATATCCATTTTTAACCAAATCTATACTAGCATTGGGGTTAGCGTCGATCCATTTTATAAACCATCTCAATGCTCTATCCCATAGCATAGTTTGAAATTAAATAATCTTAGTAGCGTCAGGTGTCTGAAAATCTCTCCAAACAACTTCACATAAATACCAGTGTTTTTCAACATCTTCAACCCCCCTTCCTACGAACTTTGGGTATCTAGTAAGTGAGTCAACTACGATTTTGGCCATATTTGACTATTTTGAAGAAAAAAGTATGAATCCTTGGGAACCTAGTTGAGAACAACAAGCTGAACTTGCTTGACTAACACCAATAAAACTACCTTTACCCTTATGGAATAACTAAACATTAATAAAATTGTATACCTTTAGAAAGAGAAGATCAGGACTTCGATATGGCACCAAGGGAAGGTTAGGGAGAGGAGGATTTGTTCTACCATGTTACGGGGTTCTATATTCTAGTACTGAATCATCCTCAAAGAAAATCCACCTTATTGCAAAATGTAGATCATCATCTAATGGTTTTTGTTCATCTGATAACATAATCGGCAGAAATGTTGGCTCATGTGTCTGACATCCTTCTGATTCCTCAGATACTCGAGTAACCACTTCTAAACACTCCACTTCACAACCACTGGAAGAACCTATTTTTCCAGAAAAGAGAACCTTCTCCCTCACTTCCATTCTGCCACTACAGAGTCTCCATTTCCTTATTCCTCACCACCGAAAATTTTACAACATCCCCTATGCATTGCAACTCCCTTTTTCTAACCCTAACTTCCCACAACTTCCTTTCTTGCCACTCGTCAACTATTATTTCCCATTGCAATGATTTGAAGTATCTCACCTTCCATAACTCTTCTTGATATATTATAATAATTTCCTCATTCTCCCGCATCTGCATGACATTCCTCTCCTATAATCCATTCCCCTAGTACTAAAATTTTAAGCTTCCATTTGATCTTGTGGAAACACCAACAAGTCGTCTTCAACCAAAAATATTTTAATACAGGGAGGAATATCTTTTAGCAACTGTCCTCATAACCCAAATTTGAATATGGCTTCTACACAAGAGAACAATTGTTTCTTATCAATCCCAAATTCAATGATATAGCTTTCAATATTCACGTTAATCCAAAATTCAAAAACTCTTGTTAGATATTTATTCAAACGATGAAGTCAACTAAATCAGTTGTAGTCCAAGTTCTGCGCAACCTTGGTTGTACCGAAACACTTGATTTATGGTGAAGTCGAGTCAATCAATTTTCTAACTCCTCGGGGAACTTTCCCAAAAATATCTCATGCCACCATTTTTGGATATCCAGATGAATATACCTTGGTCATGTGATATAAATCCCCTTAGGAAGCTCAAGGTCTTAGAAACAAAATCATTTGTTGGTAAAAAAGTTTAATTGACGTTTGACCTAGGGTTCGACCTAGGGTGCCAAAAAAGGTTTTCATGTAGTGTAGAATTTTGCTGACATTTTCACTCCCTTGAATCAAAGGTGTGTCTCACCCAAGGTGATCCGAAACCATAAAAAGGTGTAGGTGATTTGGATTTAGCTATATAGAAAACTTGCACAACCATTTATACATTCATTTTAACAAAAAGTAACCATATGTAGAGAATTTTAAACAGGGGTGAAAAACATATAAACAGTTAGAAAAGACCCCATTATACTTTTATTATTAAAACATCAGAGCCTAATTACACCAAACTCTCTCCATTACATCTTGTGAAACATTATAGACTTGTGTAGAGATATTAAAATTCAAAATAAGTATCAAAACAAGTCATTACATGTTCATATCTGCCTGTAAGCGCTCTTTCTCTCATATAGCTCAGATTCCAAATATTACAAAAAAATCGAACTTTGCAGCAAAGTCCAAATTATACAACATTGTCTAAGATTGAAATAGGATCTAAACTTTGTAGCATCGCCTAACTTGTTTCTCACTGCCTTCTATCCTCTTTCATAGTTACGTTCACTTGATCTCGTGTTTGGTCCCTCACTCACTTAATCCATGGATTTCCAATATATAGGTTAGCTACCTTGGTTCTCTATTTGAATATATCAAAGTAGGCTCCATCTTCTTCGACTCGTGGCCTTTGTTTCCATCGCACAAGTCCCAAAGCAAGTATTCCATTACCACTTTCATTTCTGGTGGTCTAATTTCGACAACATTGTCCAAACTTTCCTCCACGACTTCTATTCCTTAAAAAAAGAATGACCCAACATTATTATATTATTAATCTAAACATATAGAACATATTAATATTAATACGTAACAATATGTTAATAAGTATAGCCCATGGGGGGTCCCTAATGTGGGCGTAAATGGAGGAGATTAGTGGACTTGGTGGTTGTGTCTTCCATGTTATAGAGGGGATTACATTAAATGCAAGAGGTGGCATGGGCGCCCCTATGAATGTGGAACAATATGAGTATATTTCATCTCATTAACCATCATAAGTAACATTCGAAGGAGGAAAGTGGGGTGGAGGGTCTGTCTTAGAAGAAATATCCTAGGGAAAATGATTGAAGCCCCCAAAAATGAGGTTTGGCCTTCCTTTTGGGAGAAATGTAGGTTAGCTACAGTCAATTATTAAAAATTAATATGGGAGTATAATTGCTTGGCATCCCTAAGAGCGACTATGGAGGGAAAGGATATGAGAGTGAAGCTATAAGGGAGTTGTTTACGGGAAAATTGGGCATTGGTTCTATGCATCTCAGGGATAAGGAAGTATGTTGGTTATTCATATGATCTCTTAGTTGCAGAACATTGTCTTTTAGTTTCTCTCAATGTAATTGGTACGCAGGGACCCTCTCTAGTATTCTCTTGATCCACAAAGGTCGTTGTGTCTTGGGTAATTCTTAAGTCTTCTTATATTTATAATTTTGTTTTTAGTAATTTTCTTGGCTTTGACTATTTTATTTCAGTGTTGTTTTTTTATATGGACTTGGATGTTGTCTCATTTGCGTAGTGGGACTATATCCATGCATTGTGCTAGATTTCATTTTACTTTTTCCAAACCTTGCATGTACTAGTGTTGTTTAAATAGCTATTACTATATTTTCCCACTTTGGAGTTGGGTATGTGTCTTTTTAGCTTTCATCATCCCAGTCTTGTCGAAAACTATGACTTTTCCTTCTCTCTACACTCAAATTTGTGTTCTCAACCATTTATGTGTTGATACTAGAAGGATATGCACGTTTGACTATATGTAGTACCGATGCATGAGAAGTAGGTATGGGGGGAGGATACAACCCATAAGGCTAAAACTAAGACCAAAAACATGCCTAAGATTATTCTAAAACCTTTCACTCAGTTTTTCCCCTAGAAATATATAATGAAATTCAGTAGTTGGAAACCTTAACAACTAGAGATAGGTAGGCCTACTCAAATTTATAGATAATTGATGAACTGTGGCATTGATTTC
>APFE031248347.1:127635-143683 GCA_000404065.3 Pinus taeda | reverse complement strand
GGGGAAAGTTTTGAGGCTTGTCTTCAACTGCTACCATGTATTTCATAAAGTGACTCCTCTATATAAGCCTTGGTTGACCAAAGACTGAGAATGTGGCAATATGACAGTCTAATTGTAGGGAACCTTGGAGTTTAGCCCCCCATGATCTTGATAACAACATTCCATATTTGGGTGGGATATCAGCAACTACAACATCCATTAGAATTTTTTTATTTGGGTACTGGACAAGTGACACACAAAGATCTTTTATTAAGCCTAAACATTTAACTTCACTAGAGTCAAATGAAAATAGGTCCTTATAAGGTCTTGTAATGTCTAGGTTAAGTCTCTCCATCACTTATTTAGGCATAAGGTTGTGAGGGGTGCCCGAATCAAACATTGTATTATGTAGTATCTTATCATGAACATGCAGACTAACATAGAAAGGTAAGATCCCTGTAACTGCTGTCTTTCCATCAACCTCAGGACCGAAAAGAAATTCTGGGGTATCGTGTAACACATTGGAATTATCTTTATTACGAGTTAGCTGAAGAGAGTTCTTGATCTATTGCTTGTAAATGTCATGCTTGGCTAATTCTGAAAGAGGAATGGCTATCTTCAATTTGCCAACTTCAGCTTCTAGGTCAAAAGGTCTTTCAGATTGGATCTTGGTATTGTGCGTGATAATCTTTTCCTTGTTTATTAAGTTTTCCTCTTGATTCTTATCTTGATCATGAGACTTATCCTTTTTACTCATCTCTTGAGGAGTAATAATTGGATTAGGCTGCAAACGTGGTGCAGCCATTGGCTTTTGTTTTGAGGGAAATAGTTCAGTTATTTCTTCAACGGTTATTTCATTTGTAACTGAATCAGTTTTGTCCTGTGGTTCTGTAACTATGGCTTTTTTAGGCTGCTGGCTACCCTTTGCTTTTTCAGGCTGTGTTACATTTATAGTTTTGCTTCTTAGCTTGTATTGCTTGTGAACTTCATAAACGGTTGTGTCATAACCTTGTTTAGAGTCAAATGACTCACCTGACCTGGTTTGGAACTGCTTAATGTCATCCTCCTTGTGATCTTCGTGACTCAGGAAAACTTGCTGCTCATCATTTAGGCCCATTAGGTTAATGTGGGTGTCATCTACTTGTTCATTTGAAGTGGATGCTTCAGTATAGTTTTCCTGGAAGGGAAGTCTTATCTCTAGATCCGAACTGGCCTTGCTACTGTTCGGGTTTTGATTTCTCCTAAAATTTGGGTTCCTAACAAGGTTACTTTGTGGTGCTTGCCATGATGACTTTCTCTCCACAGATTCCACTCTGTCACCCAACCTTTTCATGCCAGTGAGTATTGCATCCAGTTTCTGATCAAAGGCTGAGGGTTCCTCTTTGAAGGTGACTCTCTTTTCCAATCTTGCCCTGTTCCTCTTGGCAATAAGGTTAGCCTCCACTGTGATAGCAATTTTTTGTGCATCCTCAAGGGTTTCAGGGGCTCTTTCCTTCAACTGATATGCCATGTCAAGGTCAAAACCATCAGGGAATTTGTATAATGCTAAATTAGGGGGAGGTCTCAAATTCTCCGGTATTGCATTGTATACATTATTGAAACTTGCACAATACTCCAAAACAGTCTCCTGAGGACCTCGCTTGATTGTATCATATTCACCCAGTATGTGCAAGGGATCTTTCTTCTTTTCCCATCTATTAGTAAAGGCATGGTAAAGCTCATCAGGAGTTGTTATGGTATTTGCAGTGAGTGATCTAAACCAGGTTCTTACATCCCCTGTCAGGCTCTAAACAAAAATTCTCATTCTTACACTATCATCATCAATTTCATAGTTCTCAAAATGATCTTGCATCCTTCTGGCATGCTGAATGGCAGTGAAAGGGCCAGTGGAGTCAAAGTATGAGATTTTGGATTGGTAGTCATGAGGCAGGGCTGCAGCATTAGCAGGTAACTGCAGGGGTGCATATCTATTGGCCATATTTGCAGGGTTTATAGGGTTGATAGGGATAACCAGGACAACAGGAACTATTGGGACAATGGGGGTAATAGGTATGGCAGGGACTACAGTGTTGGTCAAGGGAACATGTGAAGTGGATGAAGGTGTGAAAGGAGGGCTTTGAGATGTAGATGGTGAACTAGGGGAACCAGGGATAGACCGGAATAGAACCTTGATTGGAGTGAGAACAGGGTTAAGGTAGATTGTCTCAGGGCTCAAGTCAGAAGGGTTTTCCTGTTTTTACTGCTTCCTAATGCTTTTAGGGATCGTGTTAGGATTTTCAAAAACAGTTGGTGGGTTAGGGTCAGGGTTAGACCTTGTATACCGTTGATTCTTCTTGGGAGCTAGCTTCTGAATTGTTTTTTAAGTATTTTAGGATTTTCTTGTGTCTGCAAGGGCTAGACAATATTTTGGAATGGCTGTGTATTTCCTAAAGCTAGTATGAAGATAGATTGGAGTAGCTTTTATGTAAACTTGTTAATGTAAAACAGAAACAGTTTTGAAGGCTTCCTGGCCAACTTTCAGGCTTCACATGTAGCTTTACGAAATATATAGTAATTAGAAAATCCTGAGGTTGTCCCGAGTGGAGTCGCCATTTATGTTAACACCCAGGTTGTTCCCTCTGACTCCCAAGGGAATACGGCCGGGGTAACCACTAACCAACCTTTGGATTATAGATCCTAGCCTATCTATAATTAGAGAGGGCTCTCTCTTTAAGTTTCAACTATGCTTTGTGAGTATTTTAGGCTAGTTAAAAGTTTCAGTTTCCTGTTTAAGACTTTGGTTGGTGAACTTTTGTTGTAAGAAGGGCATGAAGAGTGCAAAATATGCTAATCCATTGGGCATATGGAGTCAGAAAAGTGAGATAGTTCTGGTGCCTATGATGGAGAAAGTTTTGCTGCAAGGCTAGATGGCTATTGTTAATATAATTTCCGATTTAGCGAGTGAAACAAAGGGATATGGGGTTACCGACAGTGTGATATCAATTTGAATAACAATCTCTACTTAGTAGCATAAACGAATTACCAAATAGTGACTATGAAATATTCAGAGCTCATTGGAGTAGTTAAGAATTCCAATTGAAACAGCTGAAGTTATGGAAAACATTTATAGTGAAGATAGATTGAGATCAGGGTGTCTCCAAGGACAAATCCTGAGCTATTCTTTTTCTTTCTTTCCTAGATTTAGAACAACATGTGAGAGTTATGAGTTAAAACAAATAACAGAAACATTAACAGAGATAGAGAGACACTTATTATATCAAGCCATAGTAGTAGCATCCTGTAGCATTCAATGGTTCCAATCACAGCGTGCACCAGTAAGACTCAGTTCCTGTAAACTCCAAGCTTTATTTATAACATCCTTCTGAAAGTTACCACTGATTTCTCATTTCTTAATAAGAGAACAACAAAACCAACAACAACCCCTTGAAAGTTTGTGTGAGGGGGAATATATACAATGGGTTTTACAAAATATCTAAATGCTAAGTCATTTGATACATTAACTATGCTCACCAACTTTACAAAATATCAGATAAGAAAGTTATTGCTACTCTGAATGTAAGATAAATGGTCTTTAATGCTGTCAGGCCTCTTCTTGACCTTTGGAGGAGAGTGAGTCGGTTGAGCATTCTGCTTTAATGCTGAATGATGTGAATGATGTGTCTTTATACTCTGTCATGTTGTAGCTTTTCTCGGCCCTGCTAGCTGTAGCTGTCATTGTTGCTTTTGGTGGCCGAATCTTCCCGCTGAGGTGGCTTATTCCACCTTTTGGTCATAGTATATGCATCACACTTTCCGAATGTGATGACTTATATATTTTGATGACAAAAATTACATGAAACCCCATGCTATAATAATAATTGTATCATTGAGGTCCACCATTCCTGTGTAGGAAATTGATGCCTCAAAATTGCATCCAAGGTCTCATCTGCCTCTGTATATTTGTAGAAGTTCGGAAGCACTTCAAATAGATGGCTAATCTCATTCATAATAAAAAACAAATTCTCTACTCTGTCATAGAGACTTTGCCCAGATGCTGGCCCTGTTGCCTGTGAGCTGCTTGATCCTTGACTGATCTGATTGGTGGCAAATGTGTTCACCCTTTTTGCATATACCTCATGTGACATCAGTTTTCCTGCACTGTTGAGCAAGCTGGGAAGACTTCTGCCCTGTAATGCTGCCAATTTGTCCATGAACGTATTTACCTCTGTTTGCATGTCCTGGCTTCTTCTATCCAATGTCTGCACCAGGCTTTTCAGTGTGAGGACCCTCTTTATTAGCTGGATAGTCTATGTCCTGTTGGAGATCCCAATTGCTGCCAACTGAGGACTTGTCCGGTTATTGAGCACATTGATCATTATGCTGGCTATCTCAGGCATACTTCCTAGAGATGCCTTTGCTCTATGCACTTCCCTTTGTACTTTGCCTATGAGCTCCATTTTCTCATGAGTAGTCTCAATGTATTGCCACTGATCCATTATTGATTGGCCAATGTGGGTCCACAAAACTGTCCTGATCTCAGCCAGCACTTTGTCAAGGGTGAGCTCTTTCTCCAGCTCCTTTATCCTTTCTTTGAGAGTTTTTATTTCTCTCCCTTTCTCGGCCACATTCTTCTTTGATTTGTCATACTTCTCATTCAGCTTGGCCAAATTCTCCTTGGCTCCATTCAGTTTTGTCATCTGGGCTTCGAGGGCCTGGACCTCACTCATCAATTTCTGCATGTCGAGGCTCGGAGCCTGCTCTGTGGATGGTGCTGGTGCTACTGTTGATGTTGATGGTGCTGGTGCTACTGCTTCTGTGGGAGGAGGAGTGGTGTTTGGAGACTCCTCAAGGTTAATAACCTCTGGAGGGGGCTGAGAAGTTTGTCCTCCCTCTTTCTGCTGCAGGGCTACCTGCAGTGTAGCCTCTGTGTCTTCCAGCCTCCCTTCTGTCTGCACTAGTTGCTTGTGCAGTGCTACCAGCAACGTAGCTATCTCTTGTTCTTGGTTCTGCTGAGCAACCTCATCTGTTTGGGGGTGAATGGTTGCTGGGAGCTTTACCTTCTTTCTCAGGGCTGCAAGGTCTGTATCTCTTATTTTTAGCAGTGTTTGTATGGCCTTTGGATCCTTGGGGTCATGCCCAAGCTCTATAATTATATCTTCCAAAGACTTGATCCTGTTGTCTTTGGCCAGGGAGGATGCCTTCTCCAACTCCAGTTGGGAAGCTATATTTTTTAGGCTGTTTTCCAGCCTTTTTGCCAACATTTCTTTGTCTGCCAATGTTGCACAGACCATTTCACCTGTTTTCTTATGAAGTTCTATTTGGTCCATAGGGTGGATGTATTTTGCAAGAACCTCCAGGTTGGTTCTTATGTAGTCTGCAGCTGACTGTGGTTGCAGTGTGGTGGGCATGAAATGACTCATGGTCATTTTTCCTTCTGAGATTTCATAGGCTGACATAAGCCTCTGTTGACTTGTAGGGGCCATCTTTAGCAACTGGTTGTAGATTTGGAGCCTCAGTGGCTCATTTCTCCTCTTGATATCAGTAAACTGTTGCTTGGTGCCTACCTCTGCTCTCCTTTAATGACTTGAGGAGCTGACCTCTCCTCCAAGATTTCTCTCTTGTTCCTGTTGAAAGGAACTAGCAGATACCTCCATACTTGGTGGGCCCATTACCAACGATTGCCCCATAGGCATTTCTTCCTCAGAGAGGGGATTTAATATCTGCCTTTTCTCCCCTTGATTTGTGGACGTGGTAAGGGGAGTCTCCTGCTCTCTGTCCCTCTTCTTTCCTTTTTCCTCCTTTTGTGGAGTTTGAAGCACTGAGGTCTCCACTGTCTTCTCTTGCCCATAAGGCCTATTCTCTTGAGCCTGTTGCTCAGTAGGTGCTGGGGCTTCAACCATTTGTTCTTGCTGCATAGGCTGCCCCTCTTCTTGAGGTTCTTCTTGCTGTTCTTGTTGCTGTTCGACCTCCTTTTCTACTTGCTGCTCTATTTGTTGCTCCATTCTAGGAGGTGGCTATTCCTGCTCCACCTACTTGCCCTTATCTTTATTTGTTTCCAGTTGGGCAATTTCGGCTACTTGCTGCTGGGCTGTGGAAGATGAGGCAGCTGCTCCAATTTTCCTTTGACAGGAGGAAGAAACTTGCCCACAATGTTCCAAGTTAGCCTCTTTCTCAAGATTGCTTGTTTCTCTTCTTAGCATTTCTTCTTTACCAATTGGCTCTTCTAAGGTGCCTTCTTTCCAGCTTAGGGCATTGGCATACTTCTCAATATGAGGTAGTTTCACATGAACATAGACACCCAATTTGTATTTTATTCTCCTAAGGGAAATGAAGTGATTAGGGTCATAAGGCACCCACTTGAAACTGGTTTGGAGTCTGAGGGTCTCTAGAATCCTATCAGCTTCCTTCCATCCTTCCTCCTTATTGTACAAAAAGGGGCCCAGCTGGTTCCTCACCTTTAGTTGCAACTTCTTGCTTTTACTTTGGAAATGGACAAAGTCTGCATTTGCAAACTGCCTGAAGTACTCTAGGGCAAAGAGTCTCATAGGGACGTATCTTGGCAGCCTATAGGGATTCAGCTCACAGCCATATACTCTAATTACTGTATGGTGTTGGTAGAAGTACCAATCACCAATGTTGTAGGCCTTTGAGAGTTGAAGAATTCTCTGCATTTCATCTGTCAATCCAAGAGGAGGGACACCCAACAACAAGGTCATAGCTGGATGAATGAAAAGATCGATGAATTCACAGTAGGTGTAAGGTGAATAAGGCAGAAGATGGCAAACTGAAGACCAAAACATAACCGACCTTGGGCTTCTCTGGGCATCTAGATTTTTTAGAGGGACAGGGAAGGCATCAAGCTGATAGAACAAGAATAAATGATATATGTACCTGGTCTATTTAAACACATTTTCCCTCTCCAGATTCATTAATTGCTCATGAATCTTATTGGCAATAAAATGTAAGGATTACGGACACCACATATCTCCACAATGATATGATATTGTCCACTTTGGGCCTAAGCCCTCATGGATTTTCTTTTGGACTTACCCCAAAAGGCCTCATGCCAATCGAGATATTTGTCCATCCTTATATACCCATGATCCTCCCCACTTCTAGTCAATGTGGGACTTTGGTTGTATACTCAACAATCCTCCCCTCGAACAAAGGACCATCGAGCCTCCCCCTGCAAAAACGATTATCCATCCGTCCACTCTCGACCAACCAGGGATTCTCCACTCAATTGCGTTGGGAGCGCATGCCTTACATGGAACACCACCTGCCTTGAGAGCTTGCTCTATCCCAGGTCAACTCCTCTTCACCGTGTTGGGACCAGGACATGTCCATGAAGAATCCGGAGCACACCACCTGCCAAGCTCATCCACGGATCCCATCGTGATATTACCGGGGCCTACCACCTTCATTCGGCATTCTGAGGATTCTTCCACTTGGCTAACTTCGGGGCATGCCTCTGATACCACTTGTAAGGATTCCGGACACCACATATCTCCACAATGATATGATATTGTTCACTTTGGGCCTAAGCCCTCATGGATTTGCTTTTGGACTTAACCCAAAAGGCCTCATGCCAATGGAGATATTTGTCCATCCTTATATACCCATGATCCTCCCCACTTCTAGTCAATGTGGGACTTTGGTCATATACTCAACAATAGAGACACAGATATATGTGGTTCACCCAGTTTGGGCTACATCCACCCCGAACAACCAGTCCTTCCTTTTTTTATTATCCAGCAAAATGAAGAGACACAACCTACAACAAATCCGCTGTAATATCCTCTGTCTTCTCTCACAGTCTCACCTCTCTATTTCTCGCTCACACTCAGAATACACATCTATCTCCCAGCCTCAAATACAATGCCCTCATACAAAGAGAGGGGTTGCCTTCTAGGGCAAAAAACCCTAAAATAAACATAAGTTCTATCGTCAGATCATCCGCCTAATGAACGGCCCAGATTGACTAGAAATTACTATACTTTTACAAGGCAATTTTACAGTTGTTTTTAGCTTCGGGGGCGCTGCCCCTGAAACCCCCTGCCACGGGGCGGCTCCCAAAGGTCGCAGCCGCCCCCCCAGACCCCCCCTGCAGCGAATATTTTACGGGCGGCGTTGCCGCCCCCATTTTCAACTGGGGTCCAATGTGGCGGTACTTTTGAATATAGAAGATAATCAGGCTCCACACCCAACACCAAGCAGTCAAAATGAAAATGCACGTGCATTTATTTGTTTTCAGCCTTCTTAATGTATGAATGATGATAAGAAAGCTATGTGAAAATCTGAATTATTTTCAAAGCGACAATACTCAACAAATTTCTTTTCAAAATGAAGTGAAGGTAAGATAGACACTTTGCGATTTCGAAATGAAAATTGCTTTTCGACACCTTAAAAACTATTAATTCAAATCATATGCAATAGTAACTGTATAATTGACTATCAAGAAAAATGGGATTGTCTTCTAAAACTGAAAATGACAGATACGAGACTTTTAGATCAAGAAATGACGGTTCGACTATGCTACTTTTTTGCAAAAGAGAACTGAAAATGTCGCACAATACATAAAAGCACTTACAGTTCTTTGCACTATGGAGGTGGAATAATGTAAGAGAATGGGGTTTTTACAGAGGTACACTAACCACAGACAGCAAAACTCCTGAATAGGACCGAAAACAGTGAGGAAAAAACCAAAGTTTGAAGGTAAAGTTAACCTTCCCTGACCATTGCACCTGTTACACAGTGAATTCAGTATGCAACGCACCTACTACACTTGGGAAGTGCGATTCATACAGACTGCCTTGAAGGCAGGGTGTGATGGTACCAGTGTGAGACTTTGACTGAGTTTTTACTTACAAATTGCAATTCAATTCAAGGATTTAGGCCCAGTAAGTGATGTTCAATATATGGAAATCACAGGGGTAGATCTAAGGAGGTTACTAAATCCATCACTTAGGGCAATTAGACTATTTGCAGATCGATTTTTTAATTCATAAACAAAACCTAGAGATAGACTAAAGCAGAATTGATCTACTTTGCATTTGTATAACAAATGCAGTTCGAAGGCTAGCTGGCTTGGCTTCAGGCTCCGTCTGTAAGTTTATAAAAGAAACAAAGATAGGCTAACAAACAATCTAGTCGCTCCCCAGTGGAGTCGCCATTTTTTTACCGGGAATAGTGTCCACTCGGATGCTGCTATTCCCACTAAGACTAGTAGCTATCTTAGAAACAAACAAGTAAAGTCTACTTTCGCTTTCCTTTATGAAAATAGATAGGAGTGGAACAAAGAATACCAACCTTAGTCTTGTGCTTGATTTCCTCTCCTTCCTGATAGATCTTTGTCACTTCTTCTTCATCTGCCTAGCTTCAAAGAGCACCTATGGAATCACAACAACATACTACTATCGTAGAACAAAGATCTTATTCATAAATAACACAGGACCAGATGTGTGTTAACCATACAAATGCATATATAAGTAAACATACAAGAATATGGAGGAAAACTTGAATAGCTTTATTAAGATGAAAAGTAGCAAGAGGATTACAACCATATGTTCTGACCCAACATCATCCTCCAGCTAGAAAGCCCTTCTTCACCTCAAGTAAAGCTTAGATCACCCAACACTATGAATATACACCACAAAACCAACAACACTTCTCTACAAGATACAAGATTCCAGCCTCTGGATCTCTGTGATGAGGGATCCATATATAGATGATTGTAGGGAGGTGAGTCATCTTCTGGGGTCTTGATTAGGGTCCTCTCTCTAATAGTTCCTGCTTCCACTTGGAGAATGATCATCTCTTACTCATCCCTGGTCAAAAACAGAGAGGCAAGTGTCAGAGGGGAAGCTTCTGGAAGATTCCATGATCTTCCACCTCACATTTTGTCCCTGCCATTTGTCCATTCCTGACCATCGCACCCTACAGAGGAGCCATTCAGTATGCATCGCACCCTGTACACTAGGAAGGTGATATGCATCACACCCTCTACACTCAGTTTTCAGTATGGTCCAATTTTGCCCATTTAGAGCAGTTTTTAGTGGAGAACTTCTGGGAGATGATGTAATCAGCTGACCTTGTTCCTTTAGGCAGTGAAGCAACACTTTTAGGGACTTAGGAGCCCTCAGTTTATGGAAATTTATGATTGGGGTTAAAGTACCCAAAAATGTCTATAACAATCATGAAGAACATAAAGGGATCTCAGATCAAGACAAAGATGCTAACTTGGAAGGTTCTGATACTCATCCAATTTCTTTGGTGGATGATGATGAAGAAAAAGAAAAGATCCATCATGAAGAAGTGAAAGTCATAACAACAAAGAGAAGAGCTTGGCATTTCCACAACATCATGAAGTTCCATGTCATCATTGCCAACTCATGGCTTGTACAAGTATCATCACAATGTCATATGTGTCAATGTGTCCTGCCACATCATTTGTGGAATGTAATTACGTAATTTACCAAAGTGAGAAAATGTAACATGCGTGGAAGCCCAAGGGTCCCACATGGAATTTGAAAGGTCACTACAAATTTCTAAAGTCATGTAAATGCTTAAAGGTCATATATGAATTTAAAAATTCATAGTAGAAGCTAAAGAGTCATGAGGGAGGTCTAGAGTCACGTGAGAGGTGGAGAGTCACCTCATTTGTTACAAATACACCCTCATAAATAAATCAATGGGAATTTTTGGGACTTGACATTTCACCTTTTCTTTTGTAGCTTGGCATAAGAGAGAAGATATATGAATCTCTCAGATCCAATCCATTTTCATGCATATGTCATAAATTATTTTTTGGAATAAGGAATTACTGGGGGGGAGGGTGAATTAGTAATAGTGAGGTTCTTTAAAGTTTTAAGTAGAAGTCTTTGATTATTTTTACTATAGTTAGTTACTTGTGAGAGATTGCATACACAATACAAATGAACAACAAGATAAGGAATTCACATGTACATACAATACATTACATGAGAAGCATACACATATTGACACAAACATTTTTACGTGTAAACCTAAAGGGAAAAAACCACCGATTTGTTTGTTGTATGATGTAAAATAAGAATCTAATTAATTACATCAATTTGTTTGTGAGCGCTCACTCACAGGAGGCATCAACCCCCTTTGGGATGGCAAGCCACTACTTACCAAGAGGCACCCACCTATGTAGGCCACTAACTACTTTAGCCACTGTTCTACTTTTCATACAAATTTCAAACTAAAAACAAAGGAAAATAAATATACATAGAAATACAATATGGTCTACTCCAGTATCAATTCCCTTCCTTCATCTCCCAAGTTCTCCTTTGAAATGTGCTCTTCGCTGGCTCCACCAACTTAGGTATTGACCCTCTGATTCACCTTCACTCAGTGACACTTAACTCAGTCACGCACCCCCTGCACTGCACTTGTGACACTTGACAATGTTTCATTCCCAAACTTTGCATAATTGATCTCCACGATTTTTTTTCCTCTCCTACACTGTGATTGATGTAATCTCTGGAACACAGTGCTTGAAAGTGTACTTATACATGGCTCTCCATGTTGTTGTTCCATCAGAGTGCAAGACCACTACAATTGCATTAGTCACTGAGAATGGGATCCAACTATAGCTACATTACAATTAATGCAAAGAAAGAACCCAAAACAACAAGGCTCTTTCATGTTGTTGTAGTGTGTGTTCTTAGTCACGGCAACTGATTTAATGCAGAGGATGGGCATATGAATTTGTTGAAAATTTGCAAAAAGAAATTGCTAAAAATAGAAGTGCTAAAAATAGCACTGCTAGAATAACAGTTTGGGCATCACTTCCGGATTGGGCAACAGGGAATGAAAAATGGAAGTGTTGAAAATAGAAGTTCTATTTTTAGCAGTGCAGTGTGGATTCCTATTTTAGTCAGTCCCTGGACTAGAAATAGGAAGTAAGTTTAGAATTTGGTCTTACCAATAGTTTGAATATTAATTAATTAATTCAATTTGAGTTAATTAGTTAAGGAAAATCAAACTCGAAGTCTTTGTGAGAACATGCAATTATTTCTCCATTGATTGGGGAATGTGTCCTTGATTTGCTCCATTGATTGAGGAATTAAGGATGAGTTCTATATTGAGAGGATCAGCTAACTTAGTTTAACCTAGTTAAGTTTAGTTAGATTAATTTAACAAGTTGTTAAATTAATGAGATTCAGTTTGTTGATGCTTGCATGCATGTGACAACTAATATTTTTAGATAATTGAGTATTCACTCAGTTATTAGATAGAGACCCAGTTGAGATTAGATGAGGGATATTGCATTATTAGTTGCTAGGGTATTCCTAGTGAATATTCCTTGCATGAGGAGGGAATATTATTCCTTCTGGTACTACGTAGTTGGACCTGAGGTGACAGTAAGTATGATTTGGCCAATTCACACATGTTATATAATTAGACCCCAATCAAAACTGCGCAAGGAAATAGGGGCTTAGAGGACTTGTGTAGCCTATATATACAGGCTTAGGTAGTCCATGAGCTACATCATCAGAGTACAGAGAGAGAAGGATAACTTTTGAGCTAATTCTTTTTGTATGTTGTTGAGGATTTCCACTTGATTGATAATATAGAGGTGGGGTTTTAGGTTGGTGCTTTCCCCAGGTTATATCTTCTGTGTTATGGTTGATTACTTCTCATTCTTAGTTATATCTGTTCATGCATAATGTTGCTCATGTTCAATTAGGCTTCTGCAAAGTTTATGGTAGATGTAGATCTAGTGTTATACTTTAGTACATTACATATGTCAGTTTGATCTGCAGGTGAAATTTCTACATGATTTCAGTGAGCTAGCTAATTTGTAGAGAAAATTCTACATGGTATCAGAACATAGGTGATCAAGGAAGAACAGTATACAAGAAGGAAGAAGTTTGTGGTTTCTGAATATTGAATTGAGTTCTTATCACATCTATTTCATCGATGGCTTTCTATGGTTTGAGACTTGAATATGCCCTTGATGGCAGTTCGAATGGAGGTAGTATTAGAAGATAATGGGGTGAAGGACATCATTGATCAAGAAGTCCCCAAGCTCTTAGGATCTAATGCCCAAGAGTTGGCAGAATGGAGCAAGTGTGTGGCTAGAGCTAGGAGAATCATCCTGGAGGGAGTTCGAGATCACATAGTCTCAAGCCTCCATGGGAAGGAGACTCTATTTTCGATGTGGAAAACATTGAAAGATCTTTATCAGAATAACAGTGATCAGAGGAAGTTGGCACTGAAGGACAAACTTCGAAAGACCAAGTGTTAAAAGGGTGACATGACCTCTATGTGTTTGAACAAGCTCACCTCATACAGGGATGAGCTTGCAAGTGTAGGGGTCGTGACATCTGATGATGACATGGTGAGTCTAGCACTCCTTGGCTTTCCTAAGAGATGGCACAGCTACCACAAATCGGTTAATGGAAGGGAGAAACTGCCAGATTGGGAACGACTATGGTCGGATTTTATGCAGGAGGAGATCAGATGGAGCACCAGAGACGGTTCTTCATCCATGGAGGATGAAGAGAACTATGCCTTAGTGAGTAAGGTGAAGAAGGGAAAGGAGAAGGTTTTTCTTTCCAAATCCATTTCTTCCCATGGTGGGAAGAAGGTTGACAAATCGAAAGTGTGATGCTTTCGTTGTTATGAGGTGGCCCATTTTGTTACAAATTATCCACTGAAGAAATCCAAGAAGGGATCCGGGGAAGGATCTAAAGGTGAGGCACTTGCTTCATAGTTCGAGTTCAATTTCACACTATTTGCATGCATGGATTCATCCATGGTGGGAAGTGGTTGGTTTCTTAACAGTGGAGCTTTGTTCCACATGACCGACAATAAGAGTTTGTTCAGTATTTTGGAGGAGAAAGATCTCCAGATACTCATAGTGATGGGTAAGAATGAAAAGTATAGTGTCTCAAGTGTAGGCATGGTTATTTTTCAGAGGGAGCATGGAGCTCTCCTTACCTTAACTGATGTCAAGTATGTACTAGGATTGAAGAGAAACTTGGTGTCGATCGCGATGCTGGAAGATAGAGGCTATGATGTAGTCTTTAGTAAGGGAAAGGTTTTCCTTAGACACATCATCACTAAACAGGTGAAGCAGATCGGTTCACAGGTCAAGAACCTGTATGCTCTTGAGGTTAAAGATGCATGTAAAGCCTTGAGTAGCAAGGCAACAGATGGAGACTTGGTGGTTGAGAGGGAGAGTAAATTACCTCTCAACATGCAGCACCAGAAGAAGTCTCAGATGATTGTGGATGAGCCACGATTGGTGCAGAAGCTTTAGGAGGTTGTGGAGTAGCCACAATAGGGGAAGTAGAGTGGAAATTGAGTAGAGACATATACTCATTTAGAGACCTCCAATAGGGGGAAACTTCGACCCAGGTGGGTAGAGGGATCAAATGCAGCCATACCTCCAAGTAGGAGGTGGGGTGATGTGGAGTGATCATCCCAAGGAGGAGGGGCAGGATCCTTGAGGTACCCAACCTCTTTGATTCAAATTTTCTATGGGAGCCTTGATGTGAAGTAGAAGGAACTGACTGATTGGGTAGAGACAGATGCGGATGGAGCAGCAAAGAGAGCTACAATGCAGGAAATCCCAGGACAACGCAGAGCATGCAGGCTGCAGCAATGTGAGAGGCACAAGTGTGTTGCACAGTGTAGGGTAGCACATAGAGGTATGCAACGGTGCGAAATGCATGGAGACATTGCAGTAGTGTATAGGTTAGAGAGGGAGCACTTGTCAGCAACAGGTAGAGCTTCAACATCAGAGTATGTTTCTAGCCCAATAGAGAGGTCAGTTAAGAGTTTTTTTTTGTTCCGAGAGTTAGTGGAGCAACCACACTTGGTAGATGTGTTGCATGTAGAACATTCCGAAGGTATAGGATTGGGTTCGAGAGGAAGCCTTTCTTGTTGAGAGGGAGTGTTGAAAATTGGAAACAAGAAATTGCTAAAAATAGAAGTGCTAGAAATAACACTGCTAAAAATAGCAGTTTGGGCATCAACGTTGGATTGGGCAATAAGGAATTGTTACACTGAAATTTGTCACCATGACTATCTGCAGATAATATGGCTCCATCAATAGCCATATCATCCTCCTTGTCAAGCCTTATACCTCTACTCTTCATGTCAAACTTCAAAAAAGAGAGAAAGTCAGTTAAAAACATGTTTATCTCTGGGTACGCAGGTTCTCTCTACCTTTCCTGCGTGTACGCACTCCAAACATATTGTACCTGCGTACTTGTACGCTCTGTAAGCCAAAGGATGGGTGCGTACCCCTGTAAAGGTCAAAAGGCGCGAGTTTCAACTTTAAAAAGTTACTTGTGGTCACTTCTAGAGCCTTCTAGAAGAGTGTTTGACGTGTATTGAGCGCCTCCAGATGGTTCATGCATCCCTATGATAGAGGAACTTATCCCATCAAGAGAGGAGCTACCCCATCCAAAAGAGGGAGTATCCCATTGATGTTGGAACTGAATAACTCCTCTAGAACACTATAAATACAGGCATTAGGCCAGAGGAGGAGAGGTTGAAAGCTGAACATTCCAAAGGGTAGATGCTGTTGGAATTAGGACTTCCATTGTAAACTTGTGAGGAGAGATTACCATCCTTTCTTGTTGCCATATTGGAAGTGGGTGAGCTTGTCAAAGTGGAGGAAATCTCTTGTTGGACCCTGGGAGGAGCTTGCACAACACCAAGGCTCAGGTTGTAATGGTTCCTTTTTTGTTTCCTTAATACAAATAAGTCCATTCTTTTCAATGATTTGTTGTTAATGAATTATTTCATGTACTCCTTGGTCTATGTGATGAATATGCTTTGTTTTATGAAATTTTCAGGTGTTATGTAATCGTTTGCTGGTAGTGTATGCAGGTTTTGAAGTGAAGGAGGAGCTCATCTGGATCGGCGAGGCTGGACTGCTACAACAAGCGCTGTATTTCAGGTAGGATCGAAAAAAACTTGGTTTCTCATATGATAATGCATGTTTAGAGAAGGATTGCTCTTAATTGTCTTGTTTGTCACTAGAGAGTCTTAGACTCCTAGGGAGGTTGGTTTTGTCAGCAAAAATAACTCTTTCCGCATGACA
>APFE031248347.1:20401-107665 GCA_000404065.3 Pinus taeda | reverse complement strand
ATCTCATGGTTTCTTTTGAATTCCGCTTCTTTTATGTGTTTATGTCACTTGGTTACATGCTATTTTAAATGCAATTATGTATGCAACCTTGAAGTAAAAAATTTGGATCATTGGTGCTTATCTTATTGAAAGTGTGTTGTGGTGGTTATAATGATTGTTGCATCCATGTGAACTATTTTTCTTGATGTCTAATGATTCTCTCATGCATATTTTCGTATTTTTTCACTAGATTGGTACAAATACTTGTCTCTTGAAAGCTCTCTTTTGTTCCTTTCATTGAAATAACCTTGATACATTCTACAATTGGACATTTCACAAGGCACACTTTCTTGCTCATTCAAAAGTACATGCACACTACTCTCTTATGCTAATTGCTCAAGCCAAGGAAAATCTTTAAGTAAATGGAAGCTAGGCCATATTCTAGATGGGACTCTTATACCAAACAATGTGAAGTCTAATTGGGACCTCATGTCTAGGATATCCCCTATATTTTAGTGAGATCCAACACCATCAAAATTCTGGTGCTAGAAGGAGGGAAACCACCTTTTGATCACTGACAATTTACCTCACGTAAACAATGAAGCATCTGCGTAAGGCAGTAATTGTCCAAGTTCAATTCCGACTGCCATTCACGATATTGGAGAACCTTCTCATCTTTGTCCACAGAAAAATTTTGAAGTTACCTACAATCAAATCCGAACAATCTAGCCAATTACTCGTCAATTCGCAAGATCTTTTGCATTACTTCTTGTCGCTCATAATCTTCCTCATAACCCAAGAAAGAAAGAGACCACTCATACTAGTGTAATGGTTTCATCAGTAAAAGATTTGGCTATTTCCACCTTTGAAGAGTTAGTAGAACCTTGATAAGAGACAATTCTACAATGGGATATTCCACCTATTGACAAAGTTTTAGAAGGTAACAAGGGATATTTTCAGATTTTTGATGAAGAACAATCGAGGTACTAAGGACAACCTGATTATAAGGAAGGTTTGAATGGAGAGGAGAAGACTCTTTAGATTCATATAAGGAAGAGGAGGGAGGAGAATAAGACATGGCTGATCAAGCTTTGGATTGGATGGCCCAAGGGCCACTTGCTCTTCCGGATAATATTCATTGCATGCCTAAACATTCGAAAAATTTATTAATAACGTTCGATCCTAATAAGAAGATAAAAGTTGAAGTTCATATTGACAACTTCTACATGCGTTTACAAATGCTTGAGGTATGATTTGATGACATTGCTTGTAGACTTTTTCTATACATATTAGAAGGTAGAGCATATGTATGGTATACCAGTTTTTTGCCCAATTCAATTCACAATTGGAGGGGGTTTAAGAAACTATTTCTATAGAAGTTTGCGAATGATAAAACACTCGCAATGTTATTAAAAGAAAAGAACATTGAAATGGGAGACAAAGAGAAAGTAAAGGATTTCAATCAAAGTATTACCTGTATAATGAATAAGTTTCCCAAAGATGTGCAACCAAATGATGACATCACTAAATACTACTACACAACTACCTTTCCTACCAATATTTCTGAATTTTTCAAGAGAGCTACAAAGGAGACATTGGCTTTAAATTTTGCAGAATCCCTTGTTGTTGAAAAGGATCTGCATTCTATTGGAGTCATTGTAGACTTTCATGTTTCTAAAGACCCCAAGGATGCATAGAAAACTCAAGTCTCTTCAACCAAAAATAAGTAAAATTATTCTTTCGACATGGAAAGCTCGAACAAATATTTAAAGCTACTTACTAGTGAAGTATCTGAATTAAAGAGAAAGCCAAGCGGGGCATCCACCAGTGGCAAGGCTTCCAAGTCGTTTTTTCCTAAGAGAAATAACAACAATCAAATAACCAAATCTGCACATAGCTCAAAAGTTGTATTTAATGTTGAAAGTTTAGGCATGGACAACTATTGCACCTTCCATTAGGAGAGGCATTCAGAGAAGGCATTCCCACAATGGAATCACAACATGAATGTTATGGAAGTTCACATTGTTGATAACTTATTAGCAGATGAGCAGTCTGAGAAGATTGAATAAATAAATGAACATTGTCGCGGCCGAGGAAAGTACAAGTGTTAGACACTCAGTTAATGCATTTGATGTCATATTTAATTTTGATAAGGAAAGTGTGAGGAACTGCTAGTAAGTGAAGGTCCTCCTGAGTCTACAACTAGTCGATATAACCTAAGGATAAAAGGATTAGTATCCAAGTAGGGGTTGAAGAAAAAATTGTTAAGTAAGATTCTACCACCAACTCAACCTACTTAGAATACGCAGAACAAGTCTGGAAGTGTTGCAATATCTAATAACGCTTCCACAAGAAATAAGAATAATCCAAAACTCTGGAAGTTTCTGACAAAGTTACACCTTCAGATATTTCAACACTTCCTGTTAGAAATGAAAGTATATATTATAACATCAATGAAGATATGAAGAGAGGTCGTGCCAACATTTCAAATTTTTAACTCAGTAAGATAGCAAGCCAACATGAGTTGATTGTCTAAGCTTTCTCATCACAACCTTCGTCAGGTGACAAAGTTTCTGCTTCTCAAGTCATGTCTGGTAAGTCTCTTAGTATTCTTGAATCTATAGCTAATGTTGTAAATTTTAATACTAACAGTCTCTACCCCCATTTTCTCTTAAATTTTTAAATATTTAATTATAATGTACATGTTAGGTCCCTATACTACTAGTGTAACCCCTTATTATTATTAGTACAACCCCCTTATTATATCATTGTGCCCATCTAGTCCCCATATTGTTATTATCATGCCCCATAGAAGCCCACTATTGTTATTATTGTTCCCTTACATTATTATTGTTATGTCGGCTCTAATTATATTATGACCCCTTAGAGTCCTCTGTATAGAAAGGAGGTCTTGTCATTTGTATCATCCAAGAATTGTTCATTTGTGTAATGAAAAGGAGGTTGCCTCCTAGAAGAGGCTTATTTCTAAGGCGTTGATCTATCTTTTCTATCTTTTTGTGCGCTAGTTTCATAACATTTGGTATCAGAGTTTTGAATTCTAGGGTTTCGTTGCTCCAAATAGGTCATTGTGGAATTTTAGCTATAAAGTTTTTTATGCGATGTTTCAGAAGCAAAAAAAAATCCCATTTGAGACAAAATATCACTGAACCTCGGGTTTGAATTTCATATCTCGTCTCGTTATATTTTCAGAGCTATGATCTGCGGAAGTTAGGGTTTTCGCAAGCTCCAGAATTCCATCTCAAACATGTCATCGTGGATTTTTTTCTATAATTATTTTTCTACAATGTTTCAAACTCTGAAATTAAAACCCATTTGAACCGAACACTTGGTGAAGGTCCGGCCCGAATTTCAGATCTTGTTTTGTTACATTTTCGGCGATACAATCCAAGACATTTAGGGTTTCTGTAGGCTCCTGAATTACATCCCAAATAGGTGACCTTGGAAAAATCATCATAACTTTCTCTTTGAGAATCAGATTGAAATTTCGTAAGAAGTTTCAAAAAGAGGATAGAATTTAGTTTTCTATGTATCAGTTTCATGTCCTAAGGTTGAAACAGTGATACATGTTACTTTGTACAAGTTCGCTCTACTGAACTAGTCTATAATCAGGTCATTGTGGGAGATTTGACATAACTCTTCCTTGCAAAATCCAATCTTGATCAGACTTGTGGGGTTCGAAACATGACTCATAGGGTTATTGCAGGTTGCCATTTCAAAACTTGGAGATCTGAAATTACAGAGTTATAGCCGTTTCAAGATTGAGCTCCTAAAATCAAGAAAAGGCGATATGAGGAAGTTTGATGGAAAGGATCCGTTAAATTAGATACTACAGATGGAGCAATATTTTGATCTACATGAGGTGAAAATATTACAAAAGGTAAGTATTTCATATTTATATTTAGAACTGAACCAATTCTTATGGTATGAAGGGCTTTGTTCTTGTAAACCACTTGTCACGTGGTCAATTTTCACGGAGGAAATCATAACACATTATGAGGATACAAAGAGAAACACCTTCTTTAACCAATTGATAAATCTCAAACAAAAGGGTTCAATGGAAGAGAACATTGAGGACTTCAAAAATTGAATATAAGGGTAAATGATATTCCAAAGAAGCAAAGGATTGATGTCTTCATAGGGACTTTAAAGGATAACATTCAACATGAGGTTCGTCTTTGGGAACCTAATTCATTGGAGAAGGCATTCAGATTGGCAAGAAAAATTGAAAGAGAAATTATGGAAACAAGGAATCCCACCACTCACAACTATAATTATGGAAGTGTTTTTTCTCCTAGCCTTCCATAGCCTACAAGGTTTACACCACAACAATTGGAAGAAAAAAGAGAAAAAGGGCTTTGTTACAATTATGATAGAAAATACACTAAAGGTCATCAGTGTGCTGAGAAGAAATTATTTTACATGGATTATGAAGAGGAGGAAGAAAAGGAACAAGAAACATCAAAATAAGGGGATATACACCAGGTACCAACCCCAGAGAAAGAAGAAATAATCTGACCATATCTTGTAAAGCATTGGCAAGAATTACCACTCCTCAAACTCTCAAGATAGAAGGACATATCAAGAAGAAAAAGGTTCAAGAAGTGAAATATCACATCAAGAAAGAAGAAATGAATCCAACCATATCTTGTAAAGCATTGCAAGAAATTACCACTCCTCAAACTCTCAAGATAGAAGGACATATCAAGAAGAAAAAGGTTCAAGAAGTGAAAGATCACATCGAGCATCAAGAAATGAATCCGACCATATCTTGTAAAGGATTGGAAGAAATTACCACTCAAACTCTAGAGATAGAAGTACATATCAAGAAGAAAAATGTTCAAGCAGTGAAAGATCACATCAAGCATCAACAACAAGTTCTCCAACTTTTAAAGGATATCACCACTTCGGTGCAAAATCAAATGAAACAACACATAGATCAACATCGTAGTGAAAAATGCTTTGATCTAGGTGATTGGGTGTTTTTACTACTACATCTCAAGCAAGCTATTTATGAGAAGGAAATTTTGGCAATACGACATGCACTTAAAAAATGGCGACCTTACTGAATGGGAAGACTCTTCAAGGATGAGGATGTGGAAGCATTTTTTTGTTCTATTTCTATTATCCAACCAGATTGGATAAACGAAGCAAGGGATGAATGGAAGAAGGACGAAGAATTATGGCCAATTATTCAAAATTTGCAAAAGATCCTAATTCAAACAATATTGCCAGAAATTGAAGAGGAAGGAAAAATCATATTGGAACCTAGAGAAGTCACAGAAACAAGAACCTGACAGCTACGAAATCGATCAATTTTAGAGTATCTCATCAAGTGTAAGAACTTACCCGCTGAAGATTCCACATGGGAGGACAAGAATTTTATACAGAAGCATCAAGAACTACTCAAGCGTTGAGGACAACGCTTTTTGAAGGAGAGGGGCATGTTAGGCCCCTATACTACTAGTGTAACCCCTTATTGTTATTAGTACAACCCACGTATTATATTGATGTACCCATGTAATGCCCATATTGTTACTATTGTGCCCCATAGAAGCACACTATTGTTATTATTGCGGCCTTACATTATTATTGTTATGTCAGCTCTGATTATGTTATGACCCCTTAGACTCCTATATATAGAAAGGAGGTCTTTTCATTTGTATCATCGGGGAATTGTTCATTTATGTAATGTAAAGGAGGTTGCCCCCTCGAAGAGGCTAAATTCTAAGGTATTGATCTATCTTTTCTATCTTTTCTTGAGCTGGTTACATAACAGCTCCCAAATAACTTGTAGTGTTTTCCCTTTGACAACTCATAGGGAATTTTATCACTATTAGGCCTGAGTTGTGTTCTATTTGAGAGGTACATTATTCCTTGTGTTGCTTCTCCCCAGAGTATGTGAGGTACATATGCTTCATCCATCATAGCTCTAGCCATCTCCTGGATTGTTCTATTCTTTCTCTCAACTAATCCAATTTGTTATGGAGGTCTAGCCACAAAATACTACCTCCTTATGTCATTCTCTTCACTGAATTATTCATTCTCTCTTGAATTATATTCTCCTCCTCTATATGATATTAATAATTTTAACTTTATATATTTGTCTTTTTCTACTTGAGCTTTAAATATTTTTAATTGTTTAAATGCTTCTTATTTTTATTTTAAGAGAACGATCCAAGTAGCCCTAGTAAAATCATCAATAAGCAACATAAAATACCTTTCTCCTATTGGGATTTTTTCTCTAGTTGGGTCATAGATATCCATATGAATTAGCTCCATCAGTCTAGACGAAGAGAACTCTTTTGTCTTGAAATGAGTCCTATTCTTCTTACGAAATTGACATGACTTGAAAATTGATCTGTAAAGCTTTGACAGTCATGGAAATCCTCTCACAACTCCCAAATTAGTGACTCTTATCAGACTATCAAAATTCATATGACCAAGCCTCATGTGCCATAGTCGGGCTTCATTCATCTTTCTCAAATAACAACTTATTTTGGAGTCATCAAACACATATACACTATTGTGACTTTTGACTGCTTTTTCCATCAACTTTCCATTTTCTTCATTTTGGATCTCATAGTCCTTGGATTGATTGGTCTCATTATATCCATTACCACACATCTATATTACACTAAGAAAGTTGTTCTTGAGACCTTCTACATATAGAACATTTTGGGTTTTAGTCTTTTTATCAAGATAGACTATGCCCTTACCCTTAATTCTTGTTGTGGAATTATTGTCGAAAGTGACATTGTTCGCTCTATCCTTTTTCTTTCAGAAACAAAATTTTTCTCTTATCCCCAATTATATGCTTGGAACAAACACTATCCACATACCATCTATTCTATTGATTATGTGCTGATAGAGCAAGTCCACATTCCATGCTCTTTCTAGATTTTGGTTTTCAATTCTCATCTTTTTGAAAAGTCGCCTTCCAAGTGTTCTAGAACTTAGATGGGTACTCAACACTGCTTCTTCACTAAATTACCTTGTGTCCAAAATTATTGCATTTGAAACATCCAACATCACTCATTAGGGGAGAGAAGGCATTTCAATCTCTGAGAGGAGAGCTTTGAGATCTAAGATTCTGATACTTATTGTATCTAGAATTTTCATCTCTTTCAACTTTGATCCTTCTACAATAAACATCCTTATGTCCAAATATGTGACATTTATAACAATGACCATAAAATAATGAGAGTACCTAAAGTTGGAAAGTTCATGAATTTGTGCATGAAGGTACCTCTGTTTTTTGGCCAATTGATTCGTTCTCCTTTGTTGTGGATCCTTGGGGTGGATGGAGTTATTATTTTAGTGATGGGATCCTCTCTGGCTTTCTACCTTTTTGTCTTCATTGATTCTTTCTTGATACATATTTGCTTAGGTTTGAGGTTCCTCAAATCATTTGGACCTAAAATTCATCTTTCCCATAGAATATTCATGTGTTCTAGAGTATTCCAGGCTTGTTTTGTTTCCTAAATACCTTTGAATATTTAGAATATGATCTATATTTCTTGTTCCTTATAAAAAAATTTCATTTGTACATTTCTCAGTCTCCACTTTCTCAAGATCCATTCTTAGAGAGGCAACCTCTACCTCAAGGCTTTAATAGTTCTCTTTCCATTCATGGATCAAATCATGAAGACATTCATCCTTTCATTTAGCTTCTTCTAATTTGACTTTCAAGGACATAATTTCTTCTTTGCATATTTTTGAGATTGTTTCCTTCTTTATCTTGAACAACTCTTGTTCTAAATGCTTGTTCTCTTCTTCTAGTTTCTCACATGTTCCTTTTTTTCCTTCTAGTAGAAGGGTTAAACTATCTTTGATTTTGATGGATTCTTAAAGTTTTTCTTTTTTATAAATGAACTCCTCATTTTTTGAGTTGTACATACCTTCTTCAACATGTTGCGACTATTCTTTTAGTTTCCTTTTACCTTATCCTAGCCTTCTTTAACTCATCAAGGGAATTGATGAGTTCCCCTTCAAAGTCATTACTCCTACTTCTTCTTCTTCCTCTTCAAAGTCAATAATATTTTGTTTCTTGGAGTCTGATCCAAATTCCATGAGTAAATACTTTTTTGAATCATCTTCTAAAGAGTTTTTGATGTCCGCTCTGTTGTTGAGTTATCCTCTTTGGAGTAGAGCCCCTTTTTCTTACATAATTTCTTCTTCTGATGTTTTCAAGGTTTGTTTCTAATTTGTTACCATATTCCTTTTCTATCCTTTCTTTGTAAGGGAACTTGGCTAAAAAATGTCAAACTCTTCCACAATCAATGAATTTAAAGGGAAACTCCCCTTTATATTTTCCTAAGAAACGCTTTAGTTTCATGGAAAATTGAGCCAACTCTTGATCAGATTAACATTTAGAGCAATCTTGATGATATTTGTGCTCCTTGTACTTCTTGGACACTTTGAACCCTACCTCCTTGGGTTCAGACTTCTCTCTTCCTACTCTCATATCATAGGTTGTGAGAGTACCAAGCAAAGTTTCCATCTTGAAATTATTTAAATCGTCCATTTCTTTAATGGCAAAGACTTTGGCATTAAATATCATGGGTAGAGATCTTAAGACAAGTTGCACAATCATATATTCCTTGACTTCTTCATTGATTCCTCTAATCATATTGGTTACTTCATCAACTTTGAGGAATTATTTTTCTATGCTTTCATCTTCACTCATTTTTAAGCTTTCAAACCTCATTCTAAATGTTTGAAGTTTGGCCCGCTTGACTTTATCATCTCATTCATGACTCTGATTGAGATTTACCCACACTTATTTAGTAGATTTACAGTGCATAACCTTTACAAGTTAGGATTGACTAAGGCCAAAGAGAATGGCATTCTTGGCTTCAACATTATTTTCATAAAATGTTTTACCATATGCATCAGTGGGAAGGACATCAGGGACATCATAATCTATTAGTACATAGATGCAAACATCTACTCCTAGAGACATAAGATAAGCTTCCATCCTAACTTTCCATAAGGCATGGTTTGTCCCATCAAGGATTGGTATCTTTCTTGAGTAAACATCTTTACTCTCTTGCCTCGACATAATTCCTTAGGGATCTACCCTCCAATGGTTAGATTGTTCCTGAATGAACATGGCTCTGATACCAATTTTGGAATAAGGAATTACTGGGGGGGTGAATGAATAATAGTGAGGTTCTTTAAATTTTTAAGTAGAAGTATTTGATTCTTTTCATTATGGTTAGTTACTTGTGAGAGATTTCATACACAATACAAATTAAGAGCAAGATAAGGCATTCACATGTACATAAAATCCATCACATGAGAAACATATGCATATTGACACATGTATTTTTACATCGAAATACAAAGGAAAAAAACCACCAATATATTTTTTGTTATGATGTAAATTAATCACCTACTTAATTACATCAATTTGTTTATGAGTACCCACTCACAGGAGGCACCATCCCCCTTTAGGATATAAAAGCCACTACTTTCCAAGAGGCACCCGCCTCTTAAGAATATAAGCCACTAACTTATCTAGTCATTGTTCTACTTTTCATACAATTTTCAAACTAAAAATAGAGGAGAATGAATATACATAGAAAAACAAAATTGGTCTCCTCCAGTATCGGTTCCCTTCCTTCAGCTCCCCAGTACTCCTTCTAACTGTGTTATTTGCTACCTCAACCATCTCAGGTCTTGACCCCATGATTTACTTTCACTTAGTCACACTAAGCTCAGTCACACACCCCCTGCACTACACTCTATGACACTCAATAATTCTGCATTCCCCCACTTTACAAAACTTCTCTCCATGATTTTATTCCTACCCGCACTATGATCAATGTTGTCTCTACAACACAGTGCCTAGAAGTGTACTTATGCATGGATCAGAGTGCAAGGCCACTACAATTTCATTAATTACTGAGAATGGGATCCAACTATAGTTGCATTATAATTAATGCAAAGAATGAACCAAAAATAACAAGGCTCTTTCATGCTTCTGTATCTTCTATTCTCAGTCATGACAATTGATTTAATGCAGAGGTTGGTCATCTGAATTCAATTTTGTAAGTAGGCTTAGTTCATTCAATGTTCGTGGTTCTTCAGCAAGGTTCACTCTATGCTTCAATCTTCTTGAGTGTGTCCTTCTAAAAGGTTCTCCATTCTCTTGTCACATCCAACACCTGCCCACTACAATTGTATTAAATTTGAGAATGGGATTTAGCGATTCTGCCATGCTGAGAATTAATTCTCAGTCCACCTACACAGTCAAGGATCTCCTCCATTTAAAGTTTTCCTATAAAAATGACATGAATATTTTGAGCTTTGTCTAATCTCCATTATTCTCATTTATCTCTTTGTGGTGTGGGGATAACTCATGTTTGGCTTTCCCAAACAACTTTAATATGCTACAGGTTGAGGTCCTTGTTTCCTTATATATCAGCTTTCCTATCGATTCCATTTACTCTAGGTTTGTTAGTATGTTATCTAAACCTTGGGTCATATGACCCTATGCATTAGGATTTCAATACATTATGTTTAGCAAAAAGGCCTCCAGATGTATAACACACAAAAATACCACATAAACATGACTTTGGTGCACATTCCAATGTGCGCTGGGAAGTTAGGAGTCGAACCACTCTGTTTGTTTATGCACCTACATTTGTTTCAACCCCAACTTGCCTATAGGCCCGACTAAAATCCTTTTCAATTGCTATGGACCCATTTTATTGATTAAATTTTGAATACCAAATACATGGGTAAATATTCACAAAGCCTCCCCTTGGTGCAAACTTCAAGGTTTTGCCACATCACCAACTTACGACATGTTGCCATAATTTATGCCACGTAGCACCTT
Organism: Pinus taeda; assembly: GCA_000404065.3. Taxonomy (NCBI): domain Eukaryota; kingdom Viridiplantae; phylum Streptophyta; class Pinopsida; order Pinales; family Pinaceae; genus Pinus; species Pinus taeda. The sequence continues at coordinate 96,822 of APFE031248347.1, read as the reverse complement.
TTGCATGGTGACATATGTCATCTATATTTGGCCCATTAGGCTACCCAAGAATGTTGAATTTTCTTTCCATGTGTCCTCTGTATTGCAGTCACACGAATTCATCTACCACGATGCCTATACTGGGTCCCAGATAGGTCTGGGGTCAAGAGTCAGGGTGTTCTCCTACAAATTCTTCTATGCGACTATGACCTACGACTAAGCTCGACTTCTGACTTAGAGATGGTCCCACACAAGTCGGGTGTTGGGGGGTCAGGATGTTCTCTTGCCAGCTCTGCTACATGGCTCCGAACTCTGACTTGGCCTAACTTTTGACTAGGCTCGACCTGGTTCAAAATATTCCTATGTCCTGAGTGAGCTTTTCCATCTACAAAATTCAACTGCCTAAAACTCATGATCCAAAAGGATTTTTCTAGACTTCAACATACCATTGGAAAGCTCTTCCAAAACACTTTCCAATGAATTCTTTTCTAGATACATCTAATCTGGTCTCCTAAGACCTAATATCCTCCAAACGCTGGTACTTACAACCATCATAATCATCCTTTTATGGTTTCTCTACTAAGCCTACTACTATGACATTTCTCCATAGAATACTGCAGCAACCACGGGACTCCCCTAGAACAATCATGCTCACATCAATGCTAATATCTACTACTTTTGACCTTAATGCTAGTCCGATTGACATCAATTCCAATATACCAAGTGCCACCAACAAATCAGATAATGCCAATTGTCTAAGATGATTGTGAGACTATTATTTCATTATTTGTAGAGTATGTTTATGTTAACACATACTAATGAAAATGAACTATTTCGCTGGATTTGGTTTTTTCTTGTTGAATGTGCATTGTTACTTGCTTTCATGATCATTTTTTTCTTATGAACTACTTTTCAATTTAACTAATGATCTTTTTATTCTCTTATGTGTCTCTTTCAAGATGGTACTATTGTTTTTCTTCTAAAGGCTCACTCTCTCCTCCCTTGCAATGAAAGTGCATTATATACATTGCAATTGTATGTCTGGAAATTTCAACTTGTTTGTTTCAAACATTGTTTGTATAATATATTATGTTAACAATTGCATCCAAGGAAGATTCTTAAGAGTAAATGGAAATCGTTTATATTTCTAATTGGGCCTCCTACTCCAAATGGTCTGAGGTCTAATTGGGAATTCATACTAGTTAGACCCCATTGGTTGATAGATTTCTAACACCGTCAACAATTGATGCTAGAAGGAGAAAAAATGATAAGTTGTGCCCATTGAGTCTATTTTGAATCTCACTTCTTGAATGGCCCATTCCCAAATCATAATCCCAGGGTGTTTTTTCTAAAATATTAGATATTAAAATCCCTGTGAGAATAATCAATAACTTGTCTCAATTTAAGCTTGATTGCGAGGGTGAACTAACTATTCTTGGACACTTGATTTAATTTATTCATTTTTGTCTTTCTAACATAATTCATTGTAAGGATGTTCAAAGGAGGTTTTTCATCCTCACCCTTGAAGGTCGTATCAAAAAATGGTGTCATTCATTACTAGTTGCTTCCATCCATTCATTCACACAAATTATTAAGGATATTTGTGAAGCCTTTGACAGGTTGATTATCAATATGTATATAAAAGGATCAATCAAATTAGAATGAAATTTGATGAAACATTAGAGGATTTCTTGATCAGTTTCTTCATTTTTGTTATGAATTTTCAGAAGAGGATGTGGATTGGGATTTCATGGATGAAAAGTTTTAGTATTTGTTTCAAGCCTCTTTGAAACAATTTGAATTAAAATCCCTGGATGATTTTTCCTTTCCAACTCCTATCAATTATGACACATCTCTGATCTCAGAGGAGGAATTTCCCACTCCTTTTATTCCCTCTCCTCCTCCTTTCGATGTTGGCATTAGGAAATATGAAAATCAAATTGTTGATCCATTAATCCTACCTATAATTCCTTACAATGATCAATATCTCATCCATGAAAATTCTGAATGTTATTCTAATCCCACAAAAGAATAGGTGAAGATTTATCCTTGACTCCTTCAGAGGATATTGATGTGCATAATCCTAATCTTGAATTTGATTTGATTGAAATTATTATTTCTTCAAGGGAAACTTGTCATTTACTATCATTTACATGCCATGACCCTTCGTACCTTGATCCAATTGATTAATTCCTCCACAAGCCAGTTCTTCATATATTGTTGATTTTCAAGTTGTTGGTTCAAATTGTGATTGGGTACAAGGTGGTCACATTCCACAGGTAGGGGGGAAAAGTGTGGATATTATATTAATATTTATTTTCTCTCTCAAAATACTCCATGTCAAGATGGTATTCCTTCATTCCTGGCTAATTTATAATCAAGTGATATTAGTAGTCAATCAAGTGAAATAAAATCTCTTAATAAACTTGAAGCTCGAGGCAACCACTATCTTATTAAGAAGTATTATGCTAATGATTTCCTAGGTACATTGATTGATATTTTGATTTCTCATGAATATTCTCTCATGAGTAATTCTTATTTAGCTCACTGTCCCTTGTTTCCTACTATTTGTAATGGATTAACTCATTATAAAGACATTCCATGCTCTTCGAATTTACAATCCGATGAGCATAATTTCATCTTGAAACAAGGCAGTGAGATAATCCATGGTGAAGAATAGAACAGTAAAATCATTGAACATCCATTCCACTCCTTGCAATACCATGTTTTGCATGAGCACAACTCTTCAAATCAGGTTGCTAATGAGACTTATCTAATTTATACATCTCTATATTCAAAATTATAAGAACCTATTGACCTGAGTAATCTGTGTGTTGAAATTGTAAAATTTCATCAAACCAATAATGTAGATAGCTTCCATCTCGATAGTAGTGTTCTTGTTTACTTAACTAATAGTAGTTATCCACATGCAATGCGTAATTTGAATCAACTCTCATAATGTAATTATCCAACACTCCAAAGTTATGGAAATTGTCAGGAAGTCGAGACACTTCAACTCTTGTTGATAGCTATGTCAGGTTCTTGTGATCCTGATGAGATCCCAGAAACATGTAAGATCTGGATTTTATCACAAATTTCTTTTCTCTGTATTGTTTCATTGAATGCATACCCATTCTTGTAAATTTTGGGTTTTTCCAAGACAAATTTTATAATTTTCAAGATTAGGTTTCAAATCGGATAGAGGATTCTATTGATTTATTTGTATGTAAAACTCTTGCTTTGAACTTAGGTTTGGAGTGCACATATTTCATGGATGCACGAATTTCTAAAGCTTATCCTTTTAATTTTTATGACAAAGGTTCTCATCAGTTGAAGAATTCACATTTATCAAACATTTCTGAGAATAATCAGCTCTTGGTAGTTCTTATGAATATTTTGATGCTAATCACTTCCCTTCTGGCACAATATATCCTTTTGAGTTTTAGTGAATGTTTGAGTTATTTGGTGAATGAAATTCATTATCTTGACAAATTAATTTCTCTAGTTCATACAAAGGTTGGATTTAATTCAAACACATGTTGATTCATTATATCCTGATTGGTTTCCCATATTTTATATACTATAATTCATATTTAATTCTTCTAATCTGATATAAGGTAGTGAATTTTCATATGCAACCTGTGAGGAGAATGATTCTATTCTTCAAAGAATTTTTGAAGCTACTCAAATTGATGCATCTTTATGATCAAATAATGGATAATATGATATCTTAATCGACCCATCTTATCATAACATTGCCCTTAACACTTGTCTTTCAATTCATCATTTTCCCATGAGTGTATATGATGATAATTGTCATACGTTTTTTGGTCCCATCAAGGCCATAAACTTCGACAATTCATAATTTCATTTTTCAGATACTTGTGAAGTAGTTGAAGCACTTTAGCTATTGTTGATGGTTATTTGAAGCCTTCATGATCTTGAAATTTTTTTGCATATGTTCAGATTCAATTTCCCTTACAAGATTCTCCACTTGATTCCATGTCATTAATTGAAAATTCATTTCTCAGGGATTTCATGCTTTTCAAGAGTATTGTTTAAAATTTCGTGATCGAATCTATGATTGGCTCGAATAATCTTACTTAGTAAGTCTTGTTGTTAATAATAAGTTACAATCTTTATTGATGTTTTCTAAGGATGATAACACAAATGAAGGTACATCCAAAAGAAGTTTTCAAGGTTTGTATGATTGTTGTTCTAATAAAAAAGGTAGGGCTTTAGAATTACCTTTTCAAAAATTTACACATTCACAAAATTCATTTAAAAAAATTCAAAGGTGAAAACCTACATTTCTATATTCTAATATATCTTATGAAAACTTACATATTTATATTTTAATATTCCTTATAATGTGTATATTTATAAATAATAAAATAAATAAATGTCATTAGTAAAAATATCTTAATTAAACAAAAAAAATTATTACAAACATAATTTTTTTTTTGTAAGTTTAGGTAGTTCCTTTTCTATTTATATGCCGCAAATTGACAACACATACATGCAATAGGTGGCCACATCTTGCCCAGTAGGAAACCAAGCTATGAACCACCTAAAAATAACACAGGCCATCCAAAATTGGTATGTCTATAATCTTTATAGCCATGCTATGTAAACCATACAATTAGAAATAGAGTTTTTATCTGTTGTTCCTATAGACGTTCAGAAATATAAAATATACTATCCATTGAAAAAGAGCATCCTGCTAAGCTGAAAACAGAATTAGGCTAAGTTAACTCATCTTGATCTCCCTGGTCGGTTTCCACCGTTGTTGGGTTCACTATTGAACCCCTATGCACAGGTCCCTAGTTTGCTACTCCTTAGGTGTTTCACTCAATACAGTCCAATATCATATCCTGCCTTCAAAGTTGAAATTGTATGGTCTCCAGGTCTTTCTTATAATCAGGCATGTCTCTTGTTATTAGGGCCATGCCCATAGAGACCTGCTCTGTTGTCTTGCATAGCAGCTTCTTCATAAGCCAGTACAGGTGTAGAGTTTTCTTATACTGAGCCATTTGACCCCTTATGTTACCCAGGTCAGAAACCATACCCCTCCACTCTTCCAATTCCTCCTCAGATTCATCCTCCTTCACTTCCAATTCCATGTCTTCAATTATTTCTCTTATTCCTTCATCTGTATTTCTCATGTAATCTGTGGCTACTTCTTGAATGGTTTCATTCATCGAATAATGGCCTTGCCTTTTACCTGGGATGCTACTATTCTACAGTTCCAGGCGGTTGCTTGTCTGTCCTTAGCGACCGTGACTATGCCCTCGACCCCTTCTACGACTTGCTCAAGCCATCTCCCTCTTGCCTTCTATCTATTCACAAGATGAGTAGTACTGTGTTAAAATAAAATCCTCACCAGTCCAAGTGCCCATCCACTCTAGGTTAGGTTGTTCATGGGTACACTTGCCTATGCCCAAATCACCCAGAGGACTATCCCTGCCCCTCCCTCTATTTCCAATTACTTTTCCTTCACGTAGATTTTTGTGGTCTGCATCTCTCATATCTTCCTGCTCCCCTACTGGAATTTTCCCTTCCGCATCCCGATTATTCCGCAGCATGATAAAGACCTTAGCCATGATCCCAGCTACCCTTTCAGTGTTGTCATAGGTCTACTCCTAGGGAGGGATTAATGGCTTACAAGGGTTTCCTATCGGGTTTACTTCATAGTCCGTTTTCCTCATGCTCTTTTCGTTGGCTTCCTTTAAGAGACTGCTATGTCTGATGCCTTTACCCCAACTTTCCGTCCTCATATCCTCTCTGTTATTGTCGCATGATCTATACTCCTACTTCCCCACTTTGTCATTGCTTATTCCTTTACCCTTCTCTAGGTTCTAGTCCCATTGCTTAGGCTCTGTCATGATTTGAGGTCTGGACTGTTCAATCTTCCTATTCCCCTTGACAGGACCCTATTCGTCCTCCCTTCCTTTGTTTTTAACCCCCCCAACATACTACTAACTATGGAAACAATAATAGGAAGGCAGCAATTTACATACCCAGTAGCGCAATCCTTATTTTTTGGTGTAGGATGTGGCTCCCTTGTCTTGCTCCTTCCACACTTCCCTCTCCTTCTATCCTTTCTCTTTTCTCTACCCCTTCTATACTTCCGCATACCACCGCCCTGCTATCTCATCGTGTTGTCATCACATCCTTCCCCCCACTCTCCGACCTAACATTCCTTCTACCATCTTTCATTACCAAATGGCAGTGCCCTTCTGTGTACCTCTGAGCTCTCATGCGAGCTATACTGACCTGTCCTTGTTCCATCATTCCTCTAATACTGTCATTATGGCGCATTACCTTAGCCATCACCCCGATCGGGGGTTTATTGTACTCCTTTTGGTTTCTCTTGGGCCTTGTCATCATCCTTCACTAATATATCCCTTAGTGGAGACATTCTTGTATCATTTGGGTGTATGGGCCAGGTTTTTTCCAGGTTGCACAATTGCAGTTCACTTCCCCAGTTGGCAAGGAAATCAGCTGCCTTCTTGTCATCCCTTTTAACATGCTTGATTATGATGTATTCGAATCGATTCATAATTTCACCCATCTCCTGTATGAGACTCGTAGTTCTCTAGCTGTGACTAATATTTTCCCAATTCGTTCCAGTATGCAGCTTCCTCATCAAATTGATGGCCATTAGGGAATCCCCTTCCACCTCTAGTTTGTTATACCCCAGCTTAACTACAATTTTCAATCCCTGTCTAGCCGTCATTAGCTCTGCTTTGTTGTTGCTTAGTCTGCTTCCATATGCTGCATATATTAGCCTGGTCCTACCCTGATTGTCTCTGAAGATGTTGCCCATCCCAGCATTGCCTGGATTACCTTGGGAAGTTCCATCAAATTTTAGTTTGATGAAACCTTCTGCTGGTCTATTATACCTCTGGGCCTGTACCCCTTGTGTGCTTGTTCTTTTCCAGCCCTTTTCTCTTACCATCTCTTTTGTTAAATTTAGCTATCTCAGGATCCTGGTTTCTTGTATCGAGGTATTCCAGTCCTCCTGCTACCATTCCTCTACTAGTATGGTTTCCCTTATGTGCTCTACTATTCTTCCCAAAACCTTCTCCGTTGTTAGTACTTCATTCTTAAATATCCTTCCATTTCTTTCCTTCCATATCATCCATAGAGTGAAACCCATTGCTAGCCCCCAGACTCTATTAAGGACTGGGTTGATAAAATGTCCATGCCCCATTATTGCACCATCTATTTTATACTTTGCGAGTTTCTATTTGTTCTTCCAAAGATGCCAAGGATGGCATTCCATTGGCTTCTTGCGAACTGACAAGAATTTATTAAATGTTCTATGTTTTCATTTTCTAACTTATAGAGTTCACAGCGAGTAGGACCCTGCATCCCTCTTTTATGAATTTGGTCCCATGTTAGTATTTGACCCTTGCAGGTTAACCAAAGCAAGTATGCCACTTTCAGCCACCACTTTCTTTCCCATATTTGTTCCATAGGTGCTGATTACCTTCCTAATTCGTTTTAGTCTTCAGGTCATATGCCTCCTTGACCGTGAAGCTTCCTTTCATGGTATGGCCCCATCGCAGGATATCATGTCCTTCCCTAACCAAAATCTTGCGTGATGTCATTTCCTCCATATAGTGTCTCTTATGATCTTCTTCAATATTTTGTCCCCCCAGTCATCTAGATTTCTCCATACCCACTAGTTCTCTTCTATGTGGTCTACTTTCCAATAGTCCTTCACTTTATTTAATCCTACATCTTGTGAAGCTTGATGTATAGTTATGAGTTCCTGTTTTTCCTGTATTTTGTCCCGTTGTTGCAATGCCTCATCCCAAAATTTTTCTTTTTGACCATCTCTTATCTCCTAGTAGGAATTATTTGTGATTATGTCTCTGTTCTCACTGGCTAAGTTCCAAGTATTGGAGCCTCTTCGTTTTTATATATTCCTTAGGATCTCTTCTGGTTTTACTGGCATATTATACTTCTTGGCCGATATCTTCTTCCAAACGTCCTCCCCTCTTGACATCCACCTCCACCATAATTTTTCTCCCATGATTTGGTTTCTGAGGTATAGGTCCTTTAATCCTAGACCTCCATCTTCCTTTTTCTGATCAACCCTTGTCAAGACATTAAAGCCCATTTTTTCTATTGTTGGGCTCCTCCCCATATAAATTTCTTCATTATTTCTACCATTTTATTGCAAGCTCCTTTTTGTGCTACCATCACTGAGAGTTGGTATATTGGTATGGATTTGAGAACTACTTTAACAAGGACTATTCTTCTTGCCAAGTTCAAAGACCGAAAAGCCCAGTTATTTATTCTTCTATGTAACTTCTGTAAGGTGTACTGCCAATTAGCCAGCTTTAAAGAGTTGTTTGACAATTGGATACCTAGGTACTTGGTTGGGAGCTCTTCCACCCCAAAGCCCATCAATCTTGATAGAAAGGCTTTGATTGAGGCTGGTGTCTTAAAAAAGTAGCATTGGTTTTCTCTTTGTTGATTTGAGTACCCAAGGTTTCCATAAACAATTCTAGTATAGTGATCATCATTTTAACTTCCTTTAACGAAGCCTAGCAAAATAGCATTATGTCATCCACAAATTGTTGGTGGGTGATAGGGAGATCATTCCCCCATGCCCTGATTCCTTTGATTTTATTTGTCTGCACTTCTTTTTTAATATACCTTCCTAGACCTTCGGCGGCTATAATAAAGAGGAAGGGCGAAAGAGGGTCTCATTGTCTTAAACCTCTTGAGGCATTGAAGGTGTGCATTGGGGTCCCATTAAGGAGGATTGAGAAAACCAATATGGATATCATTGCTGAGATCCAATCTACACATATTCTAGAGAATCCAGAAGTTTCCATTACTTTTCTTAGGTATTCCTAATTCAATCTATCATATGCTTTGGATAAATCAAGTTTGAACATCCCCCCTGCCATATTTTTGGTTTTTAACGAATGTACCACCTCTTGGGATACAATCAGCACATCTAGAATCTGTCTTCCATCAACAAAGCTTGTTTGTTTAGGAGATATGATGCTAGATAAAACTAGTTTCGGTCTCTTAGCAATTATTGTGGAAATAATTTTGTAAATAACATTACACAGAGAAATCGGCCTGAAACCCTTGGGTTCTTTAGACTAAGAAGATTTAGGGATGAGGGTGAGGAGAGTAGCATTGAGACCAGGACATACCTTTTGGTTCCTCCTGGATTTTTCTGCCACTGCTATGATGTCCTTGCCAATAAAATGCCAAACTGCTTGGTAAAATTCCGTTGTGAAGCCATCTAGTCCCAAGGCCTTGTTTTTCTTGAGCCTTTTTGCCACTTCCTCTACTTCATCTATCGTGACTTCTCTCATTATGGCAAGATTTTGTTCTCTAGATATTTTCCTTGGGATCTCATGACATATTCGACAGACAACCTCCTGTCTATCCACTTGAGGTTCCATTAGGATATTTTTGTAGTAATTCACCAAGGTCTCCTCCATTTCCTAATGTTGGGTTTTCCTTTCCCCTACTTCGTTCTTCAAAGAGAAGATTCTATTGCTCTGTTGATGTTGGATCATTGCTTTGTGTAAAAATATAGTGTTTTTTTCCACCTTCTTGCAGCCAATTCACTCTTGACTTTTGCCTCCACAATATTTCTTTGTGCTTCCTTCGTTCCTCTAGTTGACTGACTATTCTGCCTTCTTCCACTTCTAGGTCTTAGATTCTCCCATCTCTTATGATTTCTTGTTGTATTGCTTCCATCTTCTGAGTCAGTTGTTGTTGTCCCCTTAGGATGTTTCCAAATTCCTATTGATTCCATCTCTTAATGTTTTGCTTTATTTCCTTCAGCTTACGTTGAAACGTTTGCATTCTATTTCTACCCCTTTGTTCACTCTTTGTCCACCATTCCTCCATTTTTCTAATGAGTTTTGGGTCCCTGAGCCAAAATGCTTCAAATCTCAATCTCCAATCTTACCGGCCAATGGTCTCATCCCATTCCTGGGAGTATCATTGCCTCCATGAAAATGTCTTTTCTTACTATCTATTCCGATATTAAGAACCTGTCTAGTCTGGATGCAATTTGATGTCTACCTCCTCTTCTATTGTTCCAAGTATAAACTCCATTGATTGTTTGAAGCTCCACCATTCTTTGATTGTTTATGAAATCTCCAAACATTTCCATACCCGCATCCTCCCTACATATTCCACCTCTTTTTCATTTAAACTTTTATCATATTAAAGTCTCCTCCTATTATCCAGGGGGTATTCTAATACAAACTTCTCACTTTTATCATGTTATCCATGAAAATTTCCTTCTCTCATGTTATGTGTGGACCATAAACTCCTATGAGTAGAATCCATTCTTGTGATCCCAAATTGTTGAATTTACCTGATAGTATTCATGGCATGCTAATCCAATCATCAAATCAGACTTCCTTTGGGTTCCAAAGGATTTCCATACCTCCTGCACTTCCTACAGAATCTTGACCTACTACTTCATACCTAGGTTTGAAGTTCCCCATAATCTCTTTCATTTTTTTCTCACAAATTTTAGTTTCTTGTAATGGCATAACACTGGGTTTGTCTTTCTCAATCCGTCTTTCAAATGTCTCTATTTCCCCTTACTATTCAGACCCCTTATATTCCAAGTCGTGATTATCATTTCAATAGTATGGTGGGTTGGTGAAACACCTCCGATAATGGCACCACTCGGCCTGAGTTAACGAGCATCTCCCCTACCATTTGTATGGATTCACTCATAGTTCTTTTGCCTCATTTTTTTCCTACTTTTCCTGTTGTTCCCATCTCTGCTCCTTGACCCCCTTGTGATCCTAGATGCTCTGGTTGAGGTGCCACCAACGTACTTTTTTTCAATTTTCACTATTGGAACATTTCCTTTTAGAGTTGTTTCTAGTCTTCTGGTATGAATCTTTCATCCAGATGTCGCTATTCCTGTAATAATCTTTTCATTATTTGTTCCTCTTCACTGTATTTTTCTTTTTGAGTGTCTATCTCCATCTAAGTTTGCTCTATTTTTTCCTTGCTGGTTTCCACCTCCCTCTCTTCTTCTGTGATTTCTATTACTTGCTCTTTTCCTTTGTCTTTCTGGTATGGGTCTTTTGGCTCTTCCTCATTTTCCTCTATTGTTCTTTCCATTTCTTCCTCTTGTAGAACTACATATTTATTTTGGTTTTCCTTCTCCTTTTCCTTCAATGTTTGTTTATGGTTGTCTAGTGTTTTCTGATTCCTTTTCCTTCTTTGGACTTCCTGGAATCCCTCTTCCTTTTCTTTGCTTGATTCTTCTGTCTTTTTATTTCCTGGGAAATTCCTTGAGGTATTCAATGGGCAGGATCTAACAAGATGGTCGTATTCACGACACCTCCTACACTGGAACGGTATATGCTCATAATCAATGGGTTGTTGCCATACTTCATCATGGTATTCTACTTCTATACAATCATGGAGAGGCTGAGTGATGTTCATGTACACACATATCCTGGCATAAGAGATGTACCTTCCTTTTTTGTTGTATCAGCCACCTTGATGAAGGTTCCAATCAAGTTTCTTATTCCTTCTAGTATTTATGGATCTAAGAAATCTGTTGGAAGCCCAAACAATCGAAACTAGATTGGAGCCACCATCATCTTTTCCTAATCTGGGTTATAACATTCCTCCCAATGCCTCATAAAGAAGCCCGCATTATTGAAGAAGTATGGTCCCTCTTCAAATGCCTTTTCCTTGTTTGCAAAATTTGAAAACACTACTGAGAAAAATCCTTAGCACCAAGTTTCAGCTAAATGTGTCCTTTAGGTTGCCATTGTTGTTCTATCCATTTTATCAGGTCTTTTTCAGTTGGCCAAACTCCTATAAATTTACAAATCAGAGCATGATCTTTCATTTATTCTCTATGCTCCTCTAATTTGTTATTAGGGATGATGAACCTATGTTTTTTAACTGCTCAAGGGAGGCATCTTCCTCACAGCCCTGCCTGCCAATGCGCTCCCATCACTGGTGTATTACCCCTTATGCCTTATGGCCCGTGAGTTCCTTGTCGACTTGCCTCCCTTGTTGTTACATTCTTGTAGGAGGGGCTCTTGCCTCCCCCTTCCAGACTCATCCTGACCGTAGCAGGCCTCCTTTACCTTTAGCGTCTCGATCCTTTGTAATGCTTGCGTAGTGTTTTGTCCTGATCTACCAAAACTACTGTACTCTGTTGTTATTGCAGGTTTAATAGGGAAAACTTGCGACAAACCCTAGATGCAACGCCTTCCATTATCTTCTTTAACCTCCTCAATTTTCAAATTTTCTCATGAATTTTAATTTTCGACGCAAATCAATATTTAACTTAAAATAAATTCACAAAACTCCCGACCAAAAAAACACTACAAATCGTCTTATAGTTAGACAACGCCTGTTTACAAACATAAATTATTTATTTAATATAAATTATATATAAAATTAAAATTTATTATCATTTTTCACCACAATTGATGAATCTGTAATTTTAGAGGAGTGTTTTGAGCAAGATCTATGACTGAATATCTCATCAAGATTTTCAACCTTTTCAAAGGAATTTCCACATAGGCTAACATGTGCTCAAAGAATTAAAGCCAAATAAATAAGAATTAAACTAGCAACCTACCACTCAAGCTATTATCCTTTAACTAAAATTTATACTTAATTAAAAATAAATACTAATAATTTTTTAGATTAAAGTTGAAAATTATAATTTTTTCATTTAGAAATTTATGGGATTGTTGTACTCCTCCAGAGACTAGTAGGCTCCATTTCCTTTTGAAATAACTACAGGAAATCCATACATTTCTTGTAAATTAGACTCCACAATAATGCCCTCATCACTTCACAACAATTCTCAATGTTGCATGCCTACATATATGTGGCCCACTCTACTAGCTCTACAAGGTAGAGGAAAACCAATAATATGGCATTGGATTTGTTGCAGGTTCACTCCATCACTAAAAATTTTGATCACAACAACAATCACATATTGAGTGGCCATGGCGGAAATAAATAAGTGCCCACAAGAAGATCAAGGCTAGAAGAAGATCTACTCTCAAGGAGCTATTCGAAAGATACTCTACTGATAATAACAACAAACCTGCAAGTCCTAATTCTCTTGAAAATTTAATGGTGGCCTCCTCTTCCTAGACCATTCTAAAGAAAAAGGTCGATACCTACAAGGTATTATATAATGTTCACCACATCAAAACCAAAATATAGATTGCACAACCTTGTTGAAGATGACTTAGTGAAAGAAAACCTAGTGGACTTGTATGGTGAACCCATAGAGGAAATCTCATCAATGAGGGAAGAAATCATGGAAATGGGAACCAAATACATGGATCACTCTCTTTTAGCCTCCAATTTTAACAAAGACTAAATCAAATCCATATCAATAGAAAAATACAGAAGGCTATATAGATCAACTTTAAAATCAACCTTGTAAAAAGGTGGAAGCAGTAAGATTTCATGCAACCCACCTAATAAGCTAGATAGTAAACCTATTCTCAAAACTTACCAAGAATGTCTTAGAGAAATAGGAGGGAGAAATAATAATAGAGGAAAGATACAAGATGTGGGAGATCATCTCATTTAATCAAGTAAATCCAACGATCTTAGGAAAAGAAATATCCTACACCCCAACAAAGTGTAATTATGTGAATCATGTCATGGAACAACAAGAGACTCATCTCTCCCATAACATAAAAATATATGAAATAAAAACTAAAGAATTAAATCCTATACATATTTTTTATGCAAGAAACCAAGTTCTTAGAGACTTTCATTAGTCAATAACTCTGAAGTCTTAGTGGGGTTGTATGGAAATATCCCTAAGCACACAATGATTATTTGGATGACTACATATTCTCTAGAACTCAAAATTTATTCATCTAAAATTTTCTGTGGTTTCCAAATGGTGGATGTCATCCCACTTCAACATGTTTAGATTCACTACCTTAATATCCCTTACTAATATATATGGGTTAGCCAAACTTGGAAACAATGCATCCTTATTTTCTGCTCTCCATCATATCCCTCATATGCTCCTAGAAACTTGCATATAATTGGTGGGGATTTTAACATTATAACCTACTAAGAGGGGGAAAATGGGTCTTGAAAAGTTGGATACCATTTGTAAGAAGTTTGAATACAAGATTGAATAATTTTAGATAATAGAAGGAACCCACAACAATGATAGCCACACCTAGAACAATAAGAGGGGAGAAATTCATCATGTCATGGAAAATCTTGATAAATTCCTTCTATAAAAAGTGCTTATGGATTAAAGAATAGAATGAGATCCCCTCAATTTACTAAGCACAGCATGTAACCATTGGTTAGTTATTCTCCATTGCTTACGTATGAAAGGATCCAAGTGAATCCATTTCTGATACAAGGAAATGTGGCTTATTGACCATATATTGAAATTATTAATCAAGAACTAGTGATATCATGTGGAAGTTTGCACATGCTTTGTGTGTATGCCTTCCAACAAAATTCAAAATATCTTAAGTCCAAGATAAAATATTGGAACATAATGAAATTTGAAAATATCTTAAAAAAAGAGATACGGAAACTTCCATGACCAAATACAAGAGGAAATCTTGGCTATGAATATTATAAATAACTTACAAAAATGGAAAGGGATCTCAACTCGACTACATTGACCTATGTGTTAGAGAGGAGGATACCCACTAGCAACAATATTTTTCCTCCATTGGCTAAAGGAAGGAAAGGAAAATTCAAAATTATTCATAATTCAAATTTAGGACATAAGAACATAAAAAATCATGGTTTTTTGACATCCAATGGGTAAGATATCTATGATTAAAAAAATATAGAGGTATAAGTCAACTACTTTTCTAAAACCCTCCTCTTTGGACCATCCATTGAGAGACAATAAGCCATAAATAATAACATAGTGAACATAACAAAGACGGCTATGAGAAAAAAATTTACATGATATAGCTCATTTCTACACCAAAAGTCAAGCAAGTAGTGAAAGAAACAATACTAGAAAATGCTCTAGTATTAGATGGTTTTACAATGAATGTTTTGGGTTGAATTATTGAGGGGATTTTGGAAATGGTTGAGTCTCCATATCCTTTAGAAATGTATTACAAGAACTCAACACAAAAAATAAATTCCACCTAACCACATTATGTAATGTAGCCTACAAAGTCATCATAAAAGTGAAATTCAATTTTCTAAATCCTATACCCAAGAAAACCATATCCAAAGAACAAGGGGAATATGTTACTAACTACCTACATGGAATTTCATGAGCATAAATAAATAAGGAAATGATATCTGAGGGGAAGAAATAAAGGGTGGAAATGATAGTGATTCCAGTCGCTATAACTTGTATATGTATTAAAATATTCAAGTCTTTTAAGGATGAAAAGTTTTCTTGAAGTGTAGAAACCTTAGTGAATTTTACTAGTATGTAATATGAAAACTACAAAATGTTTGATGATATTCTTAGAAAAATATTAAAATTGTTAGGAAAAACACTAATAGGGGGGCTAAATCAATATTTTAAAAAACTCACAATAGTAATTTTCCTTTCTGAAATGTATACGCGACTTGACTAAACCCAACTAGCGTATGTACACGATTGTAAAAGAAACTAGCGTTTGCATAGTAAACTTGTAAAACAACTAATTCTTTATCTGTTAAACTTGAACCAGAATGTAAGAGATTTATCAAGCATTTCATAAGTAGTAAATAGGTGCAGTAAGAACGGAATAAAGTATCACACATAAGCATCACACATGAACACCAAGATTTAAGTTGGAAACCCAATGTGGGAGAAAACCACCATTGTTGTCGTCTTAGTATTCAAACTTATTAATATCAAAAACTTCTTACATTCTTGTATTGGTTTAGACTCATGCCAGTATGCAGACACCCACCTACTCAAGGCTACAACTTTCACTTGCTCTCCCACTCCTACTGGAAGAGAGCTCCAACCCCCTGTTCAGGCCTCGAAAATCGCTGCCACAACATTGGGGATAACCACCCGATCCGGACCTTAAAACAACTCCTTTTCCATTTTTCATAGTGGCTCCAACTAGTTCAATTAGGTTCAGTTACCTTCTCCCAACCGCTATCAGCTTTAAATAGATCTCTAGTTGCTAATAGCTAGGGCCATCAAATCAATTCTTCGAGCTGATCAAGCAAGAAAATGATCCTTAAGTTTCTTTTTGTGGAACAATCAAACCAATCTAAATTTTTTCCTCAAAAGAGAACTTCCAGAAATGTAGAATTAATCTAAATGCAAACTAATTCTAAAATGAAAGTAAAAGGAACTAAATCCTAATCCTATCTCAATTAGGCAGATATAGATATAGGCCAACCAAGAGAAACATATTTAAATTATTTGGGATTTAAATATGTTTGGATTATAATGAATATCAAGCTAATGAAATAGTTTAATTAATTGACATTATGAATACCAAAACATATTCTATTCATATACCTCTTAATTGAAATAATCAATCGATCACATTTAGGAAGTAGTTCACAAAATGACATTGATTGTTAAATCAATAATTCGAATAATTAAACAAGAATATGAGGAAATAGTTCACAACATATCATTATTTGTTAAATCAATATTAAAAGACATATTTATGAGTAAATAGTTATTCAGAAATCAGAATTCAACACATAAGAGCAGATATAAATAATAACATATGATTGAGACAAATTACTCATATTGACAATAGTGCACAAATATGAATAAAATGACACATTCCTGCC
Source organism: Pinus taeda (assembly GCA_000404065.3). NCBI lineage: Eukaryota > Viridiplantae > Streptophyta > Pinopsida > Pinales > Pinaceae > Pinus > Pinus taeda. The sequence goes on along the minus strand of APFE031248347.1, from coordinate 80,076 downwards.
ATTATGAAATGAAACTAGTATTTAAAACAATAGTATTAAAAATATCAATTTATTAAATGCATTTCTTTGTGTCTGGTCTCTAACAATGTTTTATAATGCTTGAACTTCTACTTTTAAAACTAGAGTGGTAATAGTACGAACTTTGTCCATCAAAACATAATTCAGAGTGCAAAAGAAAAATCCTTTATAATCCCTCAAGTTGAGTTTTCTTATCTAAATTACAACTCTAAATCCTTTATACAATAGTGCTTTCAAGAATTCAATAATTGCAGAGAAGAGTAGAAACACCATGTAATAAGCAATATGAAAAGATAAATTCACTATTTATTTATGAACAAAACAAAGGCACAAATATAGAAATACCAGATGTACATTGCTCAGCTCATAAAAGAAATAGCAGTAGTTTATTCATTCTCACAAATATGATTCCAGGAGTATAGTAATGCAACTTCTCAAAATTCTTTATGAAAATTCCTAAACAATGTTCTAGGCATTCTATTGAGAAAAGGTGAAAGTATAGTAGTGTGAACTTTCATAATCTTTTCTTCATAAAATGAAAGACCTTTATTTCATACAACAAGTCTGCTTAAATAGAAGCATATGACTGAATCTATTGTGCAATGCGTTGAGGGCATTTAAATAGATCCCTTCAAAAACACTTAAAGAAAAACAATTTTTTGGTCGAAATTTCTGAATGTGATTTCTTGTCTTCATCAGCTTCATTTGTCCCATCGAATTCTATGGATGATTGTCCATCTATTTGAACTGATCTACCACTTATTAGCACAACTGTCTTCCTCTATCATGAACCTGAACATGGAAAACAGGAATTGATAGGAAAACTTAAATGAGATGATAAGTGAATTTTATTTAAAACAATTCACGTTTTGCAGGAAATCAACAAAGTGTAGCACGCAATAAATCCCAACAAAGACATCATGGAGAGGAATGCAAAGTGAGGAGATTGTTCCACAACATTTTTTCACTGTCCCTATACTCCCCATTCCTTGATCCTGAAGGACCTCTACAGTGAACCCCACATATTTTTTCCTTCATGAATAAACTCCCATTGTGTCCCTCTTCATGAGTAGATAAATTCCCTTTTGCACCATTTCCCTTGAAACTTCTATTTTGCCCACTTTACAACACCGGTGCTAATGACCTTTGTCTCCCTCATGCCAATGTGCAGAGATTAGCACTATCCCTCACACCAACCAAATCGACTGAGTTGTGTTTCAGTCGCACCGGTTCTGTTATGGAAAGATTTTTAAATTAGGAGCTGAAGATTCCAGCTCTAAAAGCTTCGTCACAGAACTCTGGAAAATGGTTTGGCCGGATGGGGTTGAGGATGATAGTGTGGGCTCCTTTCCCCTATACTTATAGAACTACTTCAAGGGATAAGCCCTTCTCCCACGAGAAGAGGATCCATCTCTCATCCATTTTTCAAATATAAATCTCCCTTCTTCCCAAGCACAAACTAGTATTATCTTTTGGTTGAGTGTGGATGCTATTTTGGTTTGGAGTAGACAGCAAGCTATTACTAGTTGTAGCTATCTAGTTGTGTGAGGCAGAAGTGTGATTTGGTTTGGAGTGAAACCTAAAGGGAAGATCCTTAAAACTATTGTTGATTGAGGCCATCATGGAATGTTAGCAGAAGTGTGTGGGAACCTAGTCTTGTCAGAGGAGGACTACAACACTAAGATGAATGGTTGTAAACTTTCTTTGATATTAATATATGTAGCTATTGATTGATTTCCTACATGTTTTGTAATATTACATATTCATGGCTTAATGTTTCTTGACTTGTTAAGTAGGTTGAATTACAATTTGGCTATTATCACGTTTGTCGTTTGTTGTTGTTTACTTGTTTCAGGTGCTTCAAGAAGGAAGCGAGAGATAGCTGGAGTGAGCAAGCAAGGACATCACCAAACAAGATAAGCGGACCAAGTGGTAGGCCCTCTTAATTGATTCTAACCTAAGGAAATCTTCCATAGAATGTATCTGTTGTGGATAGACCCATTATTAGGCTAGAGGAATTTGTTTGTGTCTGAACTTATAATTTTACTTCACCACAAATTAGTGACTCTGCTGGGGTATCTTGTTCTCTGGATGAGATCAGGACATATACTCATCTATTTCAGGAATTTCATGATGTGTTTGTGTGGTCCTATGAAGAAATGCCTAGCATTGTGGTGCATGAAATACCAACGTATCTGCACGCAAAGCCCATTCACCAATAGCTTCACCCGATGCACCCTAGGAAGGTTGCCTCTATTAAGGGTGAAGTTGAAAAGCTTCTCAAGGCTAGGTTTTTCTATCCCATTCCCCTTACAAACTGGGTGTCCAATATTGTCCCGGTGACTAAAAAACAAGGCACAATCTACATTTGTGTGGATTATAGAGATCTTAATTGTGCCTGTCCTAAAGACAACTATCCTACTCCCTTCATTGATCAAATCATTGATGAATGTGCCAGGATTGAGATTTTTTTCCTTTATGGATGGTTTTTTAGTTATAACCATATCAAAATTGCATCAACCGATCAAGAAAAGACAATCTTTATCTATCTATGGAGTAAGTTTGCATACAAGAAGCTCCCTTTCGGCCTCAAAAATGTTGGAGCCACATTTCAACACGCAATGTCCTATGCATTTCATGATATTCACAACATTGTCCAACCTTACTTGGATGACCTTCTCACTCATTATCGTAAGGGCCAAGATCACCCAAACCATATTTGGTAATTTTTTCTATGTAGAAGACACTATAACATTTAGTTAAATCCACACAAATGTGTTTTTTGCATGGAATTAGGATGACTCCTCAACTTCATCATTTCCAAGGAAGGTATTCGCCTGGATCCACTAAAAGTTGAGGCCATTGTGAATTTACCCCCTCCATCCTCATTACACCCACTCCAGAGCCTACAAGTAAAGTCCAAATTTCTCCGTCGTTTTACACCCAACTATGTCAGGCTAGCTATAGGATTTACTCGGTGGCTCAAACAAGGAACTCCCTTTGTATTGGATGAGGTGGCCCAAAAATATTTTGATGATCTCAAGATCGTCCTGTTTAATGCTCCTCTGTTGCATCCGCTGGAATATTATTGATATTACTTCCTTTACTTAGCCACAGCCCCTAGCACCATTGCTATGGTCTTGGTCCAAGACGACGATGAAGGCAATGGACATGTAATATACTACCTTAGTCAGAATCTCCTTAGCACTGAAATGTGCTATGCACATGTCAAGAAGGTGGCTTTTGCTAATGTTCTAGCTGTTCAACACTTTCGACACTATATCCTTTTGCGCATGACTACAGTGATTTCTGAATGCAACCCCATGACTTATATTCTAACTCGTCAATTTTTGGGGGGAAAATATTCTAAATGGATCATGATCCTACAAGAATTCAATTTGGTCTTCACTTCAACCAAATATAAGAAGTCACTTGTTTTCACTGAATTGATATGTTCCCTTCCCTCCAAGTCTCGCCCTGCTGGTGCAGATGAACAACTTCCAGATGAGACCCTTTTCCTGATCAACACCCTTGATCCATGGTATGGTGATATCATCATGTATCTCCAGACATCCACGTTTTGATCCATGTTGACCAAGGATGATCATCGAAGGATTCAGCATCACTCCTAACCCTACTATATTATTGGTGATACTTTATACCGTGTCGATGTCAATTCAATTCTTCATTGATGCCATACGATTGAGGAAGCTGAAAGAGTTCTCAATGATTTCCACTTTGGGGCATGTGGTGGTCATACATCTGGTTATGCTACAGCACAAAAAAACCTTCATTCTGGTTATTTATGGCCATCTATCTTCAAGGATTGCATTCTTGTTGTTCGCAAGTGCCACAAATGCAAAATTTACCAATGCAAGGTGCGTGCCCCACCCGCTCACCTACACCTCGTCATTACCATTGGTCCTTTTGCCAAATGGGGTATCGATTATATGACATGTAACCCTCGTTAGGTCAGGAGCATGGCTATATTATTTTCGTTGTGGATTATTTCACCAAATGGGCCGAAGCGATGCCTACTTACTCTGTAGATGGTAAGACGGTAGCGTAAATCCTTTTCAACCATGTTATTTCTAGGTTCGACATACCCCAAGCCATTGTCAAAGACCATGGCTCCCATTTCAGAGATTACATGATGGTTGAGCTGACATCTACATTGGGCTTGCACCATAATAGCTCGACCTGATATTACCCTCAGGCCAATGGCCAAGTTGAAGCCGTGAACAAACTCTTGGTCACAATGCTTCAGTGTACTATTGGGATGCACAAGTCAAATTGGCATCTCATGCTCTTTTCAACTCTATGTTCCTATCGAACCTCAACCAAAGAAACAACTAGTTTCACACCATTCCAGCTAGTCTATGGTATGGCAGCAACATTGCTGATCGAATGCGAGATTCCTTCACTCAAGTTAGTTGTTGAACTCCTCCCCGAAACATCACTTCAAGAGGAACGCCTCTTATATTTAGAACGACTGGATGAGACTTGTCATCTTGCAGTCTTGGTCATTGAAGCACAAAAGAAACGAGTCAAATCCCATTTCGATCAGTCGATCTCCCCTTGCACATTCTCTGAGGGTGATTTGGTCTTATTATATGACCAAGTTAACGATAAGTTGGGGGCAAGCAAGTTTGAACCTATGTGGCATGGGCTCTACATTGTGAAGCATGTTTTGTAGAAAGGGGCCTATGAGCTTATTGATTATGAAGGAAATCCTATCGATAAGCCCTAAAATAGGCTTTACCTCAAGGAGTACTATTCTTAGGTCATCTTGCATGATTACTTGTGTACATTAGTGTGTCATTCATTTTTGTACATTGTTAGGTCCCTATAATACTAGTGTAATCCCTTATTGTTATTAGTACAAACCCCTTATTATATTTTTGTGCCCATGTAGTCCCCATATTGTTATTATTGTGCCCCATAGAAGCCCACTACTGTTATTATTGTGCCCTTACATTATTATTGTTATGTCAACTCTGATTATATTATGACCCCTTAGACTCCTATATATAGAAAGGAAGTCTTTTCAATTGTATCATCCAAGAATTGTTCATTTGTGTAATGTAAAGGAGGTTTTCCCCTCGAAGAGGCTGAATTCTAAGGCATTGATCTATATTGTCTATCTTTTTGGGAGTTGGTTTCATAACATACAGTATGGTTTTGTGTGATAGTTTTCAAACGGCTTTCTTGTTTACTTTGTTTTTCTTGCTTTGCAGATGTCTGTGACTCCCAACATCAGTTTCACTGATAGTGCTTCCCATAGTACCCGAAACCTATCATCCACAACATGGCCTATTTATGACCATAATGATGAGTTGATTGACCTTCAATATATCTGTCTAGGTCATACAACCAACAACATCATTGAATACAGTGTGGTCATCAAACTATTTTCAGAAGCCATCGCTCTATGCATTAGAGAATTGGTTGTCAACCTAGATTCACAGCTTGTCGTCCTTTAACTCAACGGGGAATATTCCATTAGGAACCCTCAAATATTGAGAATGTATCTCCGTATCCATCTATTAGAAAGGCATTTTGAATACATTACATGTCATCATATTCCTAGACGCATGAATACATTGACAGATGCATTAGCAAATTATGTGTTGGATAGAAATTAAACATGTAAAAGATAAAATAAACCATTTGTACCATAGTAGACAAGAAAATACAACATATATAATATATATTATATATATATATATATATATATATATATATATATATATTATATATATATATATATATATATATATGCATATAGCATATGCAATGCATATCATATCATATCCATATACATATACATACATAACATATCATATACATATACATATACATATACATATAATTACATATACATATACATATACATATACATATATATATATATATATATATATATATATATATATATATATTATATGGTGAGAATGTTTGATGCATTAAACCCCAAAAAATAATATGTGTCTAAAATATCATCAGCAGCTTGCAAGCCTCATATATCCGTGGCACGCAATCCTCAAAAAATATGTAAGTGTTGGACCTAGGAACTAATCAACATGGTTATCATGGTAGCACAATTCAACTCGTGCAACACAAGTCAGTAAATGTTAGATCCAATCCAAGACTCCCACCGTGTGTCTCTAGTACTGATGGGGAATGTCTCCTACCTGAGCATACTCCAGGATACCATGAGTTAACCCCTCAAGGTTCCTTGTGATCTCCTCCTCATTGTCACTTCCTTCCTAATAAGGGGTAACAACATCAACAGGGTGGAGGATGCACTTGGCTATTGGGGACATCCCAGCTGGCCGCTCTGGTCCAACATCTGCATTAACAAGAGAAATGTTATAAGCACATATATACTAAAAATAATTAAAAAATCTCAAAATTAAAAATTTGATTATTTACCTTCATCATTGAAGTCCTCTCCATCTGGTAAGGACATATCTATATCTCCACGGAAATCAGTGCCACTGTATGGCCAGTCCTCCATGATGAATTTTTGTCATTGTATCCATGAAAAGAATGCAGGTTAGTATGACATGTGTTGACCCCCAGTGATCTTGAGCATCAAACAGCTCCAACGGGCCATCCACAAATCGTGTGGCATATGAGGATCTACCTTAGTCAACTGATACTTAAACAATGGTACTCATTCTAGGAAGAAGGTCACAAGTACAGATCCAAATAAAAATAGCTTCAGATTCCTTGCCTTAGCTTTAGACAATAGGTGCTTGATGTTCATCTTCATGGCCTATGCCCAGTTGAAGATCATAGGAGTTGTGCAGTCAATAGCATAAAGAAACTTCAACTTGTTAGTCTCATGTTCCACCTTTGACCCCGCCACTCTGTTGATAGTCAACAAAAGCACCCTCAGTGTCAGATCCTGAACATTGGAAATCTCTATCTTCCCACTCTTGGAATTCAAGGCCTCACGACAATGTTTGGCAAGCAAGGAAGATATGTTTGCCCCAATCGATCAGGACCCATACTATTTCATTGGTTCCCCTATGCGGGACAATCCAGTGATGAAGTATGTATCTGAAGTTTCTAACTTTAGCTCCAAGTCGCCAATGACAAAAATATCCCACTTAATGTCCCAAAGATTCATCAAGTACTGAAGCAACTTTGGTTCAGCCTACATCCCTAGCGTAAGAACGAATTTGAGGAGCCTACAAGCCCTCAAAGTTTCCAAGAAATTTGGGTTATTCATTGCCTGGGTATCAACATCCTCATGTTCCCGCTCTTTCCAATCCACCATTTTCAATAATTCTCTCCTACAAAAGCCATTAATTTGAGTCAATAATCATCCTCGTCCCATACAATTTAAGTTTAAATGGTCAATTTTTGAGAAAATAGGGTTTTACCCTATCCACAGTGCCATTGTGCCTATTTTAAAAACAGTTGTGCCGATCAACGTGGATGGCTTTGTTAATCACCCTCGGCCAGTGTGTTGAGTATGGAGCATGATTGTTTAGAGGTCTTTGTTTTAACCGGATGTATACCCCAGGAATTTTGTACACCCCTCCATGTAGGGGGTGCGGGGGGGACTTGTCCCCCCCGCGAGGGTCCAGGGGGACCGATCCTCCACAGCTGGGGGTTCCAGGGGCCAAGGATCCCCTGGGGGGATTTCGAGAGCAGCACCCCCAAAGCTAAAAACAGATGTAAAATTGCCTTCTAGAAGTATAGTAATTTCTAGTCAATCTGGGCCATTCATTAGATGGATGATCTGATGGTAGAACTTATGTTTAGTTTAGGGTTTTTTTTGCCCTAGAAGGCAACCCCTCTTTTTGTATGAGGGCATTGTATTTAAGGTTGTGCAATAAATGTGTATTCTCTGAGCGAGAAGCAGTGAGGTGAGACCGTGAGAGAAAACAGAGGATATTACAGTGGATCTACTGTCGGTTGTGTCTCTTCATTTTGCTGGATAATAGAAAGGAAGGACTGGCTGTTTGGGGTGGACGTAGCCCAAATTGGGTGAACCATGTATATCTATGTCTCTCTTGTTTTATGCGTTTTCTGTGTTTATATTTCTGCCATATTTTATGTGTTCCATTGCTCCATAATATATAATTTTCTAACAAATGGTATCAGAGCCAAAGGTCTATTTGGCTTATAAACTTGCAGGAAAGAAGGGTTCCTCGTTCAAGTGGGAGCAATGGCAGAAGATTGTAAGTTTAGGGTTGAGAAATTTAACAGCCAAAACTTCTCACTGTGGAAGATGTAGATGGAAGATTATCTGTATTAGAAAGATCTATACCTACCATTGGGTGAAAAAACAAAGATGCTGACGGGTATGACAGATGAATAATGGAACCTTCTCGACAGAAAGGCACTCGGAACAGTATGGTTGTGCCTTGTAGCGTCGATCGCCTTCAACATTTCGAAGGAAACAATGATAGAGGGTTTGATTAAGGCGTTGGAGAAACTATATGAAAAACCCTTGGCCTAAAACAAGGTATTTCTTATGAAACGGTTATTTAATATGAAGATGTCGGAAGGTGGATCTGTTGCAGACCATTTAATTGATTTTAATACTGTTACAAATAAGCTATGTTCTGTAGGGGTAAACTTTGATGATGAGGTTAGAGCTCTGTTATTCTTGTGCTCATTACCAAAAAGTTGAATGGTTTAGTAATGGCCATTAGTAACTCTTTTTTTGGATCTAGTACTTTAAAGTTTGATGATGTTGTTGGTGCTATCCTTAGTGAGGAAATGTGATGGAAAAGCTCTGGTGAGACATTGGGTAATGCTTTGAGTGCAGAGTCTAGGGGAAGAAAAATGGAAAGAGGAAAGAGCTCAGGATATCACAGTAAATCAAGAAAAGGTAAATCCAAGTCCAGATCGTGGATAGTGTGCTAGAAATGCAGAAAGAAAGGACACCTAAAGAAAGACTATAGATCTTGGAAGGGAAAAGAAGGAGATTCACAACAAGAAAACAATCATGAAGCAAAATGTGATAGGTGAGGTGTTACAAGATGCTTTGATTCTTCTTTCGAAAATATTACTGATTCCTGGGTGGTAGATTCAGGGGCCTCATTCCATGCCACACCCTGATAAGAAATACTTTCATGACTATGTTCAAGGAGATTTTGGACAAGTTCATTTGGGTGATGATAAACCCTATAAAATTGTTGGAATGGGTAAGGTTCTTGTAAAACAGCATAATAGAAACCAATGGCTACTAAAGAAGGTAAGGTATGTTCCAGATCTAAAGAAAAATATGATTTCAATAGGGCAGTTAGGTGGTGAAGGTTGTATGACAACTTTCACAGATAAAGCCTGGAAGGTCACCAAAGGAACCCTAGTAATAGCAAAAGGCGAAAAGGGTGGTACATTATATTTATGCAATGGTATTTCTAACTCTGTTAATGCTTTAACTTCAAAAGGAGTAGAAGCAACATTATGGCATCATAGGCTCAGACACATGAGTGAAAAGGGGATGAAGATTCTTCACTCAAGGAATTTGTTGCCAGGTTTGAAGAATGTTGATTTTGACTTCTGTGATAATTGCATTTATGGAAAACAGAAGAGAGTCAAATTTCTCAAAGTTGGGAAAGAAAAGAAGAACAAAAAATTAGAGCTTGTGCATACAGATGTATGGGGACATACTCAAGTATCATCTATTGATGGATCTCATTATTATGTTTCCTTTATTGATGATGCAACTATAAAAACTTGGATTTATTGTATTAAAAATAAATCTGATGTATTTGATACTTTCAAGAAATGGAAAGCTTTGGTTGAGATTGAGGCAGGAAAGAAATTGAAGTGTCTTAGATAAGACAATGGAGGTGAATATTGTAGCAAAGAGTTTGATAAGTACTATTCAGAGCATGGAATTCGTAGAGAGAAGACAGTTCCAAGAACACCACAAGAAAATGGTGTATCAGAAAGGATGAATAGAACAATCATGGAGTGTGCAAGGTGCATGAGATTGCATGCAGGATTTCCTTTACAGTTTTGGGCAGATGTTGTAAATACTGTTGTTTATCTAATAAATAGAGGGCCTTCAAGTTCCTTGGATGGTGGTGTTCCAGAGGAAGCATGGATAAGTAAAAAGGTAAACTACTCTTTCTTAAAGCCTTTTGGTTGTGAGGCCTTTGTCCATATTGATAAAGAAAATAGAACAAAGCTTGAGGAAAAATCAAAGAAATGTACCTTTATTGGATATGGTGTTAATGATTTTGGTTATCGCTTATATGATTACGAAAATCACAAAATCATTAGAAGCAGAGATGTAATATTCAATGAAAAGGTCTTGTATAAGAATCAGTTGTAGGAAAAGAAAGTGGAAAAAGAAAACAAGGAATACACAGTTCTTGATGAAATCACTGAAAAATTAAATTGCCTGAAAATAATAATAATCAACAACCACAACAACAACAACAACCACCACAACAGCAACAGGCACCCCAAACACCTGAAAGTGGTGTTAGAAGATCTACCAGGATAAGTAGACCCCCTAAATGATACTCTCCTTCATTATATTATTTATTGTTGATTGATTCTGGTGAACCCGAATGTTATGAAAAAGAAATGCAAGTTGAAAGCAGGAAGAAGTGGGAGGTAGCCAAGGAAGAAGAGATGGACTCCTTAATGCATAACTAGATTGGGACTTAGTCAGGTTGCCTGTAGGAAAAACTACATTGAAGAATAAATGGATTTACAGGCTAAAGGAAGAAGATGGAGGAAAATATAGGTACAAATCTAGACTTGTGGTGAAGGGGTTTGCATAGAAGAAAGGTACTGATTTTGATGAAATGTTTTCTCTTGTTGTTAAAATGACTTCAATCAAAACTATTTTAAGTCTAGTAGCAGTTGAAGATTTCCATATTAAGCAATTAGATGTAAAGACAGCCTTTCTCCATGGGGATTTGGAGGAAGATATATATATGCAGCAGCCACAAGTATATGAAGTGAAAGGGAAGGAGAAACTAGTGTGTAGGTTGAATAAGAGCTTGCATGGCTTAAAACAGGCTCCAAGGCAGTGGTATCTAAAATTTGACAAGTTTATGTCTAAACAAGGTTATACTAGATGTCACTCTGATCACTGTGTTTATCTGAAAAAACAAAATGATGGCAGCTATATTATATTGTTATTGTATGTAGATGGCATGCTTGTTGTAGGGTCTAACATGCAGGAAATAAATGTGTTCAAAAGAAAATTGGCAAATTCATTTCCAGTGAAGGATTTGGGAGCTGCAAAACAAATCCTTGGCATGAGAATAACTAGAGACAAGAAAAATCATAAATTAACATTGTCTCGGAATGAGTACATACAAAAGGTGTTGAAAATATTTAATATGCACAATGCAAATTCAGTCAGTACACCTTTTTCTAGCCATTTCAAACTTAGTAAGGAAATGTGCCCAAAGACCTAAGAAGACATGGATTATATGTCTAAAGTTCCATATGCATCAGCAGTTGGAAGCTTAATGTATGCAATGGTCTGCACAAAGCCTGATATTGCACATGCAGTGGGAGTTGTAAGCAAGTATATGAACAATCTAGGAAAGGAACATTGGATGGCAGTGAAATGCATTCTCAGATATTTGAAAGGTACCACAAATCAAGCATTATGCTTTGGTGGTTCAAACATTTCTCTACAGGGATATGTTGATGCAGATATGGCAAGTGACAAAGATAACAGGAGGAGCACTACAGGATATGTGTTTACTGTTGGTAGAAAAACTATCAGTTGGGTTTTAGAAATCCAAAGTGTTGTTGCACTTTCAATAACAGAAGCAGAGTATGTTGTTGCTACAGAGGCTAGTAAAGAAATTATTTGGTTACAAAGGTTTATGGATGAATTGGGTAAGGAGCATGATATGGGCACATTATACAGTGATAGCCAAAGTGCCATTCATCTTGCAAAGAACTTAGCATTTCATTCCAGGACTAAACACATACAGCTCAAGTACCATTTCATATGATCAGTGTTGGAAGATGGAGAGTTGAAGCTGGAAAAGATACGCACTAGCCAAAATCCTGCAGATATGCTAGCAAAAGTTGTAACCAGGGAGAAACTGAGAATATGCTCAGTTTCAATTGGTCTTCAAGGATGACGATGAAGATGAGAAATAGCCAGGTCCAAAGAGGAGTCATTGTCCAACAAATGAAGCAGCGGTGAAGTTGCTACAATCATTCTCCAAGTGGGAGATTGTTGAGTATGGAGCATGATTGTTTAGAGGTCTTTGTTTCAGCCGGATTTATACCCCAAGAAGTTTGTACACCCCTCCACGTGGGGGGGTGTGGGAGGGACTTGTCCCCCCACAGGGGTCCAGGGGGGCCGATTCCCCCCTACTGGTGGGTTCGGGGGCCAACAGTCCCCTGGCAAGGGTTTCGGGGGTAGTGCCCCCAAAGCTAAAAATAGATGTAAAATTGCCTTGTAAAAGTATATTAATTTCTAGTAAATCTGGGTCGTTCATTGGGTGGATGATATGATGGTAGAACTTATGTTTAGTTTAGGGTTTTTTTGCCCTAGAAGGAAAACCCTCTTTTGTATGAGGGCATCGTATTTGAGGCTTTGCAATAGATGTGTATTCTCTGAGCGAGAAGTAGAGAGGTGAGCCTGTGAGAGAAAATAGAGGATATTACAACGGATATACTGTAGGTTGTGTCTCTTCATTTTGCTAGATAATAGAAAGGAAGGACTGGCTGTTCAGGGTGGACGTAGCCCAAACTTGGTGAACCATGTATAACTGTGTCTCTCTTGTTTTATGCATTTTCTATGTTTATATTTTTGCAGTATTTTATTTGTTCCATTGCTCCGTAATATATGATTTTCTAACACAGTGTGATTTCGTGCCTGGAAATTGCGTCGACTGAGGGCAAATTTTTTTTTTCAAAAACCTCCTAAAAAAACTAAAAAAATGGTTAAAAGTAGGAATAAAGAACATGATAATGGAGCTCAAGGTTTTGACTGCTACCTGGAACTGGAAACTCATCGATTGATCTCCCGGATCTCCCACATTCTGCAAAAGTGAGTGAAACTCTTCACAACAAAGGTAAAATGGTAATTGGTAAAATATATTTACTGTTCCCCTTTTTTATTCATTTTTCCATGAAAATATCAGGTTTTGTGTCCCTCTTCATGAAGAAACTCCCATTGTGTCGCTCTTCATGAATAGATAAATTCCCTTTTGCACCATTTCCCATGAAACTTCTATTTTTCCCAGTTTACAAGACCAACGCTAATGACCTTTGTCTCCCCCGTGCCAATTCAAAGAGATTAGCACTATCCCTTGTGCCAACTGGAGTGACTGAGTTTTGTTTTAGTCACGTCGGTTTTGTTATGGAATGCTTTTAAAATTAGGAGCTAAAGCTTCTAGCTCTAGAAGCTTCATAACGAAAGTGTGCTAAATGGTTTGGCTGGATGGGATCGAGGATAACATCTTCGGCTCCTTTCCCCTATAATGATAGAACTACTTCAAGCGATAAGCCCTTCTCCCATGAGAAGAGGATCCATCTCCCATCCATTTTCCTATATAAACCTCCCTTCTTCCCAAGCACAAACTAGCATTAGTTTTTGGTTGAGTGTTGATGCTATTTTGGTTTGGAGTAGACAACAAGCTATTACTAGTTGTAGCTATATAGTTGTGTGAGGGAGAAGTATGATTTGGTTTGGATTCAATCCTAAAGGGAAGATCCTTAAAACTATTGTTGATTGAGGCCTCATGGAATGCTAGCAGAAGTTTGTGGGAACTTGGTCTTGTCAAAGGAGGATTGCAACGTCAAGACGAATGGTTGTAATCTCTCTTTGATATTAATCTATGCAACTATCAATTGATTTCCTACATGTTTTGTAATATTATATATTCATGGATTAATGTTTCTTGACTTGCTAAGTAGGTTGAATTACAATTTTTCTATTATCATGTTTGTCTTTTGTTGTTTTTTACTTGTTTCATGTGCTTGAAGAAGGAAGCGAGAGATAGTTGGGGCGAGCAAGCAAAGACATCACCAAACAAGACAAGCAGACCAAGAGGTAGGCCCTCTTGATTCATTTTAACCTAAGGAAATCTTCTATAGAATGTATCTATTATGGCTAGACCCATTATCGGGCTAGAGGAATTTGTTTGTGTCTGCACTTATAATTTTACTTCACCATAGAGGTATACTTTATGGCCTATTGCAATTGGAAATTAGAGTGTGGGGCATTCCAAATAAAATTCAAAGGGGGCCTTCTTAAGATATATCATAATCATAATCTAAATGGTTGGAGGAGGCAGTGATACGATGATTCTTTGTTATTTGGGATAGTCGCGGACGTGGGGATTAAATTAATTGCAATGTATAATTCTATTAGGTCTAGGGCTTTCTTAGATATCTCAATACACTGGAGTATCACAATCTTGTATGGTGATATCTTCCAAAGCCATCACATTCATGTTTTCTTGGAATCGACATTTTGAACCAACCAATGTGGTTCATCATCAAGATTAGATGAGTGAATAAGTGAGAACCTCAAGGGATCAATAAATAGAGTAGAGGGTTGTGAAGTGAGTGAAAGGATTCGACAGGTTTACCAATGATATGATTCAGATTATTAATTAGTTAATGATTTTCAGTTTTTAAATTTATTATAATATTTAAATTATTTTTGAAAATTATATTTTATATTTCTTCTAATATTTAAATTATTTTGAAAATAATATATTTTTAGGTTTTTACATAGGCTTCATTGGCTTTCCAGTAGCTTTTCAGCTTGTGCATGTTAGTTTTCTTCACTCCCCTCACAGGATTCCACTCCAGACTTGGGATAGTTGCTGGCTGAGAAGCTCCCTTAGAAAATTGCACAATTCTAGAGGGGAACCAACCTTCCCTCTAAAAATTGTACAAATCTGTTGGGTAGCCTGTTGGGCTTAGAAATTATGCAATGTAGTCTAACAGTATTCCTTGGGAAAATTTCACAATCGAGACCAACACTATAGCTCAACCCAGAAATTATGAAAATCAGTTGGCCAGACTGCTAAGCTCTAAATTTGCGCAGAGTATTTAGACATACTTCCTTGGAAAAATTGCGCAATCTAGCCAACAGTGCACCTCAACCAAGAAATTGGGCAATTCTAGGCAGTAGTCACCTGCTCCTCTCAGAAATTGTGCAATCCCTTTGGGACATCCAACCCATTTCCTCTCAGAAACTACGCAAATCCCTCTCTCATTCAAGGAGGTTGTTGCATGTGCCTTTAGGTTAACCGGTTCCCTCCATGACTAAGCAAAACTAATTTTCACGCATGGGCTGCTCTTCCTGAAATAGAAAAAGGTAGCATGCAAAAGTCATCCCTAGATCTAGGGATCTATTCTTAGCATCTGGAGGTTACATGCAAAGCTCATTTCAAAAACCTCTCACCAAGTGTCGCCTTTTCCTATATTTATGGCATGCGCATCATAACCTCGATCTTATCAAAACTCATCGACCAGATGCTGCAGAGCTCATTCCTCACATCAGCCTTGCAACTCTAACATCCCACATCACATCCAGGAGTTTTCAACACTTTCAACTTAGTTGTTTTAGGGTAAGTCTGCTTCTCATGTCTTGCACCACATTTCTGTTGCTTTTTGTATTTCGCTCTGTGTGAGTGTTGTCTTCTTGATTTTAATGAGCATTGTTGTCATTTCAATGTATGTTAGCTTATGCAAGCACCATTTCAATTTTCGTTTGCATATCATTGTTGTCACATGCATCACACTGGTTTTACACTAATGGTTGTCATTACAGTGACTCACTTCACACATATGCATGCTTTCCTGTTTCTGAATCCTGCACTTACTATTTCCATGTGTTAACACCCGGGTTGTTCCCTATGACTCCCAAGGGAATACGGCTGGGGTAACTACTAACCAATCTTTGGACTACAGCTTCTAGCCCAGCTGTAATCAGAGAGGGCTCTCTTTGTGAGGTTTGTCACTATTTTAATGGAGTTTTTAGGCTAGTTATGTAGTGCAGTTTTGTTTGTTTTTGTGTTTGGTTGGGGGGATGTTTTCTGATAGTTTTGAAATGTTCTCTGCAGAGTAGTTAATCCATTGGGCAATGGAGTCTGTGGCGGTTGTTTCCTTGAAATCTTGGCTTGAGTGAAACTGGAATTACAGGGCCTGTATGTGTTTCATGAAACAAATTGTAAATTGTGAGGTTGAAGTGTGGATCAACTAGTGAAAAGCAATTAAGAATTCTTCACTGAGCTGGGTTGTGAGAATGGGGCCTATTACTTAGGAGCAATACCTGAATTCCTAAAATAATAGGTCACTATGATGAAATAGTTTGAAAGGTAGCAATTAAGAATTACACTTTCATTACTATAATTGAGGAAAACATTTATAATAGTTTGGATTGAGCTCAAGGTAATATGTGTTTAAATCTTGAGACTATTCTTTTTCCTTGCTATTAAGATATGTAATATATGGAATACATGAATGAAAAAGATAGTAAACATATAACAGAGAGAAACAAGGAAACTTATTGAGCCATGAAACACGCAGGAATCCTGCAATATTCAGTCATACACCAGCAAGACATCAAGAGACACAACGCTTTAGAAATCCCATCATCCTTTGTATTAGTGGTCTGAAGATTTACAATAGAAAAGCTACAGAATAGATATCAAGAGATTTCTTACATCCAGAGTCCAACCCCTGCTAACAAATGCGAGGGGGAATATATAGAAGTCTATTACAAAATATCTCAGGCATTGAGTCATCTGAGAGGGAAAATATCTTCTTTTACTGGTACAGGGTTCGCAGATGAGAAGTTATTACAATCTTAAATGAGTTATAAAGGCTCTTAACTCCTGTCAGAGCAATTTTGACCTTTGGGGCTCATGGAGTCGGTTGAGCGGCTTTGACATAACTGCTGAATGACGTGCCTGTGCAGCTGTAACTTCCTGTGTCTTCTCGGCCCTATCACCTGTGACTGCTGATGCTGCTGTTGTGGCTGAGTACCTGTGCTAAGTTGGCTCAGCCTTTGTCTTCATACTTGTTGATGTGTCTTTGTCCTGCTGTGTATGAGATTCAAAATATTTCTCAAAGGAAAAATTGCATTTACTGACTTTGGTTCAACAGTAATCGTATTAACTCCTCCCATGTATCTGATGGAGGCAACTAATGTTTCAAAATTGACCCCATGGTCTCATCAGCCTCTGTATATTTATAAAAATGAGGGGGCTCATCAAATAAATGTGTAATTTCATTCCTAATAAAAAATAAATTATCTACTCTATCAAAAAGAATCTGCCCTGTTACTGGGCCTGCTTCTGACGATGTACTAGGTGCCTCTGAAATCTGTGTTGCTGCAAAATTTCTTACTCTGTTGACATATTTCTCATGGGAGAGTAATTTTCCTGATGGATCCAATGGGCTAGGGAGCCCCCTGTTCTGTAAAACCATCAACCTATTCTGAAATTTATTAATATCAGTTTGCATATCCCGGGTTCTTCTTTCCAGGGTCTGAATCAGGTCTCTCAGTGTCAGGACTCTTCTGATCAGGGAGATGGTCTCTGTTCTATTTCCAATCCCCATTCTTACCAGCTGGGAGCTTGTCCTGTAGTTCAGCACGTCTATCATCTTAGTGGCAATCTCAGGCATGCTGCCTAGAGATACCCTTGCCCTGTGTATTTCTTTACGTGCTCTTCCAATGAGTGCTACTTGCTCATATATAGCCTCAATATATTCCCATTGGTTTGTTATTGACTGGCCAATGTTGCCCCAGATGACCCTCTTAAGCTCTGCTGTGACTTTATCCAATGTGAGCTCTTTTTCTAGCTCAGCAATCCTCTTCTTGAGGGCCTTTACCTCCCTCTCTCTTTCTGCCACATTTTGTTTTGATTTATCATACTTTTCATTTATTTTTGCCAAATTGTCCTGGGCTTGGCTCAGCTCAGACATCTGTGACTCTAGTACCTGTATTTCTTTCCTCACCTTCTGCATGTCCAGGCTTTCAGCCTGTTCTGTTGTTGGTGCTGAGGTGGTTGGTGCTGAGGTATTTGGGGCTTCTTGCTGCATTTGTTGGCTGGGAGGGGCAGTGTCTTGAGGGGTTTCATCAAGGTTTATTGTTTCTGGAGGTGTCCGTGAGGTTTGCCCTGCCTCCTTCTGCTGCAATGCTGCTTCCAATGTGGCCTCTGACTCCTGCAACTTTTCTTGTGTTTGAATGAGCTCCTTGTATAATGTCATTAGTAGGGAAGCTGCATCCTTTTCTTGCCTCTGCTGGGCAACCTCATCCGTTTGTGGGTGGAGAGTTGGTGGGATTTTCAATTTCTTTTTTATTGCTGCCATATCAGCATCCCTTAGCTTGAGGACTTGTTGCATAGCCTTAACATCATTGGGATCATGCCCAAACTCTATTATAATATCCTCCAAGGCTTTGATCCTGTTATCCTTAGCTTGAGAGGAAGCCTTTTCCAACTCAAGCTGTGCAGCAGTATTGTTCAGGCTATTTTGCAGCCTGTAGTTGATCAAGGTCTTATCAGCCAAGGTGGCATAGACCATCTCACCCGTTTGTTTGTGGAGCTCAATCTGATCCATTGGGTGGATGTCTTTTGACAGGACCTCCAGATTGGTCCTGATGTAGTTTGCAGTTGTTTGTGGTTGCTGCACTATTGGTGTGAAGTGGCTCATTGTCATCTTCCCCTCCTGCACATCAAATGCAGACGTGAGCCTTTGTTGGTTTGCAGGAGCCATGTTCAGCAGGTGATTGTAGAGCTGAATCTTTATTGGTTCACTCCTTCTCTTGGCATCTTTGAACTATTGTTTGATGCTTGTTCCTACTCCCTTCTTCTGTGTTGAGGAGCTCACTTCTCCTAATGTCTGCCCTGTCTTGCTCCTGTTGCAAGGAGCTGGCAGAAGCTTCCATGCTTGGCATTTCCTCTTCTGAGAAGGGATTTAATCTTTGTCTCTTCTCTGGTGATTCAGTGAGGGGGGTCTCCCTTTCTCTTTTTCTGCTGACGTCCTCCCTTTGAGGGGTTTGGAGGACGGAGGAGTCAACCCTAGAATCCTGCCTTGGAGGTGCCATTGGTGTTGTCTGTTCTTTGGTGGCCATTTGGGCCTCCCCTGTTTGTTTCTCCAGACCCTGTTGGTCTTCTTGCTGCTGTTGTTGACCCTGTTGGCCCTGTGGTTCTTCCATGACCTTTTCCTTGCCCTTGCTCTGCCCTTGGTTTGCACTGCCTCTTGCTGTGTTGCAGAAGATGAAGCAGCTGCTCCTGCTTGAGGCTTTGGCAGCATAAGTACCTGAGAAGGAGATTCTAAGTCAGCCATTTTTAACAAATGCCTTCTAGCTCTTTCAACTAGTTCTTCTTGAGTAACTGGATCTTCCAGTGTATTTCTTCTCCATTTTGGTTGGTTGGCATGTCTTTGAATGTGGAGCATGCTCACATGCTCATAGCTGGAGAGTTTGAATTTCTGCCTTCTCAAGGATATGGAGTTGTTAGGGTCATAGGGTTTCCAAAGGAAGCTTTGTTTCAGGGCAAGGCCTTCTAGTCTTCTGTCAGCATCTTTCCATCCCTCTCTTTTGTTTAGGACAAAATGGCCCAGTTGATTTCTCACCTTAAGCTGTGCTTTCTTGCCCCTTCCTACAAACTGCACCATATTGGCATTGCCAAATTGCCTGAAATATTCTAAGGCAAACAGTCTCATAGGCACATACCTGGGCAATTTGTATGGGCGCAACTCACACCCATATATTCTGATCACAGTAAAGTGTTGGTAAAAGTACCAATCCCCTATGCTGTATGCACTGGATAGCTGCAGAATCCTCTGCATCTCATCAGATAGTCTTGGAGGGGGTGAGGTTAAGAAGAGAGACATAGCTGGATGGATAAACAGGTCTATGAACTCAGAGTATGTGTATGGAGAGTATGTGAGGATGTGGAAGACTGAGGTCCAGTCCAACTACTGCCTGGGTTCCTGCTGCATCATTCTCTTATCTCAAAGGGGAACTTCTCATGTTGGTAGTCAGAATGAGATGATAAATGTATGAGGTGATCTGACCACCCTCTCTCTGGACAAGTGTAAAAATTGCTCATGTATCTTGTCTGAGATGTATGTAGCATAATCATAACAAATAGGGGTCTTGCCGGGGGAAAACATTGTCATCATCACTAATACAGTTTCCTCAATAAAATCTAGTGATTTGTACCCCAAAACTGAGCTAATCATATATGCCAGGTCCAGACCCAGTTGATTGAGATAGCCATAAAAAATGGGAGGGTGCAGCACTGTGTCAGAGTTTGTGATGAATAGCTGATTCAGCTTCAGGATCTGTGCTTCTGTTAATATCTTGGCTCCTTGGTTAATCAGGTCCAACAGGGACAAGGGAACCAAATTCTTCTGGGTTTTGAACTGGAGCATTTCCCTGATGGCCTTAGGGGTTATGTAAAATACTATTGCACCTTTAGGGTCAAGCACAACCCTCTGCATGGGGTCATAGCAGACAGCACATAAGTGAATCAGGTCAGGGAACTGGTTGACCTGAGGGAGCTTGAAAATTGGGAGGGATGACTCCCAAATGCCTAGAATATATGTTCCATCTCTATGTCTGGCTCTGAGCTCATTTAACAGATGAATGTGGAACTTGCATTTAGATGGGCTGTCCTCTGAGATTTGGTAGTCTAGGCCTACCAAATCCTGCCACTCCAGCTCTCTCTGGGGGGCATTCAGGGGAGCAACATTGAGGGCAACTGATGCCATTGGAGTGTCCATGTTTTCTTGGATGCTGGTGACAAATGGTGAAGGTGCTATCTGAGAAAGTAGGATTTAGAGGAATGCAGGGTTGCAAGGTAGGTGCACAGCAATTGGAATACTATTTGGCACTCTGCGAAGGCTATTCACTGCGTTTAGCAGCCCTCTCTTTGATAATTAGGAGCAGGTTATGGGCTGTGGTTCATGACTGCGCGAACGGAGAAGGGTTTTTACTAAAAATTTAGTGCGAAATGGCTCTGCCAGTGAAATTTGATCATTAATTCTTCAAGGGGAAGCTGGGTATGCTTGGTTTTATGGTAATTTCTTAAGCTTCCACTGTGTTTAGGTGTTTTTTTAGAATTTACAGAGAATAAACCAGGTTGCAGGGAGGTTCACGGACAAATACCTGTTTAATGGTTTCCTTGGGTCTGAACAGCAGTTGGGCGCACGCCTTGACGGTCTATGGTTGGTCTGGACTTGGTTGGCGAATTTTTCGTCGCAACGCGCATGCAGGAAGAGCAGGGGTGTTTTTGTAAAAAGTGCTAAAAAACACGTAAAATCGTCAAAATATGGCTTTTTTGGCTTATTGGCGCGCTTTTTTTAAATGATGTCAGCATGACATTAGCAAGTGGGTCTGGGTCGGATGACGTCAGTAGGACGTCATCAGGTGACGTGGCGGCCTAAGACCGGTCCACAGGGGCGGTGAGGTGGCAGCCAGGTGGACGAATAGAGGACAGCGTGCGCAGTCGTGGCACTGACATAGGCGACAACAGGATGGTGACGCAGGCGGACAGGTGTCTTCATATCGGGCGCCCTCCTATACGGCAAGGAATCTGTCAGAGGGGGCTCTGAAGAAGTTTGGGAGCGACGCGTGGATCTGTGTGACATCATCGTCTGACAGATATCGGACGATATCTGTCGGACGTCGGGGCCCGTCCGAAATCCATGACAACCGTTGGATTTAAGGCTCATGATCTGACGGCTATCGAGAAGGGAATATGCACGGAGGATAAAGTCAACGGTGGTTATCTGTTGGACGTTGGGCCCCTCCGAAATCCACGACGACCGTCGATCAGGAAAGGCTTGATCGGACGGATATCGGGCCAGCAAGCTGCATGGCAGATAAAGTCAACGGGCAGCTTTAAAATAATAATATGTATTAGTAACTGCGCCCGGTGGGACCCTTTGGGTTATCAACGATTTTCAATGATTTTTTCAATGTTTCTTTTGTAAAAAATTAAATATACCCGACGACTTTGGAATAAGGCGAAAACAAAAGGTTTTTCATGAAATTTTCACATAAAACATATCAAAGACAAAACTTTAGGATAGACGGGTTTTAATTAAATTTCATGAGAAAGGCGCATAATGGCTCCCGACCTTAGGATAAGGCAGGGAAAGTTAATTTCATCGTAATTTTGCCTTTTAGTGGGTATAAGGGTGCACAAAAGGGTTTCTTCAAGGGTTTTTAGGCAAAAATGGAGAGCTGGCTAGGTAGACAAGTTCTGATAGTGAAAAGGGGTTAGGCTTGGGTTCTTGAGCTTAACCGGATGTTAATCCAATGCCCTAGTAGTGAAACTTATGACTATAATGCTAAGGAGGGGATATTTATAGATTATTTAGGGTTTATACACCATGGTGTTATAATAGTAAGGGAAGTGAAGCATAGGGAGCTAGATAATAGAGTTAGAGGTTAATATGGGGAAAAAATGTGGATGAGGACCAATACTACTAAGTTTTCTTGAAAACAACTTAGTGTAAAGAGTAGATCAAAATGAAAAGAACTTTACACAAGAAATGTGACTTCTAAAGGCCATAAGAACCAACATAAAGCTTTGAGTCTCTCTTATGTACACAACTTGTGAAGGGATGTTAGTAATGAGTGGTAAACAAAGGGAAAAGGGGAAGTTAGACATGCTCCACTGTATTGTTTTGCCTGTACTTGGTTAGCAAAGTTGATCTTGGAAGGAACACCACTTCTGCAACCCCATCTACCTACCCAACTATTTTGCCTAGCATTTTTTATTTCTTCTTGGAGGGTGCACTTGGACTTGCAAACCTGTGTGCCTTTTCTTTTCCATTGGCTTTTTGCTTTCATTTCCTATTCTAGTACTACCCATTCTTCCAAGGCCCCGATTAAGCAGTTGAACTTTTAGTTTCTCTGCCTAACTACTGATCTGCCAAGATTAATAGTTTGGACATATTTCTTTTTTTCTACAACAAAAATTGAAAACATGGCATGATCAGTTAGACTGTTGGGTCATCCATCAAAACTTTAATGGGCATGAGCATGTAACACCTTTTTTTCCTTGCAAATATGGAACCTTTGTAGCGCAAAGTAGAGCTATTTGGCACTGAATTTTGCAATATGAAATATGAAACCTATTGTATAGGTATTCAACAGTGGCTCCACATGGGGATGGTTTTTCTCCTTGAAAGACCAAGAACAACAGGTCAGTATGCCTTGGCCCTTTAGCTACTGCTTTCAAACTTTGGAGCTTTTCACCCTTGATTCCTTAAAATGCAGACTGAGCTATTGAAAATACTGGATGCAGTCCAACCCTTTCTTGTATCTGCAATGTTTCTTGAAATGAACTTATTCACATGTTTTAGAGATAACAATATATACAAAAAATTCAGGGTATATATAGAACAAATTATGTACAAGAGCAGGCATGCTCTATTTATGGAAGGTAGTCAAAATTGTGCTTCAGCATCCTGCCATTGATAGGACCTTCATCCAAGTCAGTTTTATCAAGATTTTCAAGAAAGTAGGTGTTATTTCCTTGCACTGCTTGGATGAGAAATGGTCCTCTCCAAAGGGAATCAAACTTTCCATGCTTTCTTTTGTTCTCTCTCCTTGAATCCCATTTGAGAACTTTGTCACCTATGTTAAAATCCTCAGCCTTGGTCCTTCTATCAAAAGCCTTTTTGAGTTTTTCTTGTAAGATTTGGACTCTGTTATAAACTTGGTCCCTAGTTTGCTGTAAGCATATAATCTGATTCACTCTCCTTTGCATATCATTGGGCTTAGCTTGACTTTCTTGGAGTAGCTTCATAACAGGGATCCCTAGTGATGAAGGAAACTTGGCTTCTAATCCATAGACTAACTCATATGGGCTGACCCCAATTGATCTTTTGGTTGTTAATCTATCTGCCCATAATGCATTGACAAGTTTCTTATGCCAATTTTTCTTGTTCTCCTCCAACACCTTCTTTATCATATTTACCAAGCTTTTGTTTGATGATTCTGCTAGGCCATTTCCTTGGGGATAATATGCAGTAGAATGGCCCAAAGTAATGTGGAATTTGTGACAGAAGCTGACCATCTTTTTGGATCTGAAAGCAGCAGCATTGTCTGTTATTATTTTATCAGGGCATCCAAATCTAGCAAGGATATTAGTCTCAAGAAACTGTATGATGGTGGAATCATTTGCTTGTCTGCATGGGATTGCTTCAATCCACTTTGTGAAGTAGTCTGTTGCTGTCAGAATCCATCTATGCTAGCCTGAGGATGAGGGATTGATTTCTCCAATGAAATCCAGGCCCCATTGCTGAAATGGTCTCTCTGTTGCAATAGGCCTTAGGGGTAGTAGCAGCAATTGTCTCTTTCCTTCAAATACTTGACATTTGTGACATGCCGTGGTGAATTTCTTGACATCAGAGAAAATAGTGGGCCAATAGTATCCAGTTCTAAGTATTTTGTCCACAGTGGATTTCCAGTATAGATGCCCACCACAATCACCTGCATGAAACTCTTCCATGATTTTGTTAGCTTCATTTTCAATCAGACAATTTAGCAAGATGCCCTCATGGTTTTTCCAAAATATATTTTCTTCCATGACACAGAATTTTAAATCTTTTATTTTTAAGAACCTACATTTAGTTCTGGACAGCCCTGGGGGAGCACACAGGTTTTGTAACACATAACAAATATCAGAATACTAGGGGGATTGTTCAAAGGCTACATTGATCTTTGGAGTCGCCAGCTCCGGTTCACTGTCCAGTTGGTTTATGTCCAGGGCTTCGAAATTTGTTTCAGACATTAATTTGGCCAAGCCGTGCCCTTTTATTAGTTTTGTAGGTTTTATTTCTATATCAAATTCCAGAATGTTTGCAATCCATTTTCCTCTTCTACCCTCCAAGTTTTCTTGAGTGAGTATATCTTTGACAATTGGGCTTGGCACATAGGCTATTATATGGGAGTACAGGATGTAAATCCTAAAGTCCTTAATAGCTTTAACCAAAGCATATGCTTGTTTTTCCATTATCTGGTACTTGAGGGGTGCATCTCTAAGAGCTTTACTAAAGAAAGCAAAGGGTTTCTCATTCCCTTGGTCATCTTTCTGTAGTAAAACTGTAGCAATTGTGTGCTCAGAGGTAAAGGAGAATATGATGAACTCTCTATCAAACTGAGGGTTAGTTAGGACAGGGGTTTGGGTAAGGGTGAACTTGATGCCTTCAAAAGCTTGATTAGCCTCTACTGTCCATTTAACTTTGGAATCCTTTTTCAGCATGTTGTTAAGCAATCTGCTTAGCTCAGCCAGGTTTGGGATAAACCTTCTTAGAAAGTTGATTTTTCCCAAAAAACCTTGTAATTCTTTTATATTCCTTGGATGGGGCATTTGCTGGATAGCCTGGATTCTGTCTGGGTCAATTTTGATACCATCTTTGGAAATAATGTGACCTAGTAATTTCCATTCCTCTAGACCAAACAAGGATTTTTTAGGGTTCAAGGAGATTCCATATTTCCTGCATGTTGTAAATATCTGCCTCAAATGTTTCAAGTGGTCTTGGTCAGATTTTGAAAAAGGTGTGAGATCATCCAAATAAATGACAAGGAAGTCATGGATCTCTTTAGAAAAGGCAATGTCCATTTCTCTTTGGAATGTAGCCCTTGCGTTTTTCAAACCAAAAGGCATTTTAATATATTTAAAGGTCCCCCATGGGGTTTTAAATGTAGTTTTGTCCTGATCATCAGGATGGACTAAGATCTGGTTGAAGCCTGAGATCCCATCAAGCAAGGAAATCCTTGAGGCCCCTACTACTCTCTGCAGGATGTGATCCATCTTGGGTAGGGGATAGTTGTCTTTCAATGATACTTGGTTGAGGTTTCTCAAATCAATGCAGAGCTTGATTTCCCCAGTTTTCTTCCTAGTAGGGACTAAGTTTGAAATCCAATCAGAGAATCTGATTGGTGCTATAATGCCTGCTTTGAACATTTTTTGTACCTCTTGTTCCATTGCTGGGAGGAGCATAGGGTTAATTCTCCTTAGTTTTTGTTTAAAGGGTTTCTAATTTGGCTTTAGTGGGATAGTGTGTTGTATCACAGAGGTGTCATAGGATTTTAGATCCTCATAACTCCATGCAAACACATCTTGAAACTCTTTAAAGAGGTCAATGTATTTGGGCTTTTGGTCAGGAGGTAAGGCAGCAGATAGTTTTATGATTTTGGGTTTTTCAATTGTCCCAATGTTATGCTCCTCTATAGTAGTATTTAGGGGCTGCAATTTTGGTTTATTGGGAACATCGTTGGAGTTGAAAATGTCTTCCAAAGGAGCTAAGCCTATTGGAAGAAAATTGTCCTTTAATTGTATCACCTCAGTTTCATATTCAGCTATCTCCTGACATTCAATCTGTTGGATTTCTTGTATGTTGTGTTGGTTGAAGATTGTAGGATGTATCATTTGATTGGCTGTTTTGGGTGATATTGCTTGGTTGTTGTGTTTACCATGTATTTGTGGTTTATTTTCTGTCTTAAGTATTTTTGATTGACTTGCTGTCTCTGTGTCTATGTTCAGACCTGAAAATTCTTCTTGTAAAGTCAGAAAATTGTTGATTTGTGTATCATTGTCAAACACCTGCCAGTCCTTTATATTGTTTGGGACTGGTGGTCTGTGTTTTACTTCAGCTGTAAAACAGTGATGGGGCTTAAAGGAAGTTTGCAGGTACTTGCAAACGTAGCTAGACTATGAGCATGAAGGTTCTGAGCCCTAGGAATTTTGGTGATCTGGAACTCAGTGAAAAACTCTAGTAGCTTAGTGGCAGCAGACCTATAGACCTGAGTCTTTTATCATTGGTAAAAATTGCCTTTCACCTGTTGGACAACTAAGTTTGAATCTCCTAGGATTGATACTCTTATGGCTTGTAGGGATTGAACCAACTTGAGGCCTAGTAGGAGAGCCTCATATTCAGCCATGTTTTTGGTGCATTTGAAGTTTAGTCTATAGGTTCTACCTTCTGCATGGTTGTTTTGTTTGTTATGCACCCACACTCCCGCTCCTGCCCCTAATTTTTTAACTGATCCATCAAATTCTAGGAACCATAGAATTTTCTCTTTTAGGGGGGTTTGAATAATGTCTCTATGGTCTGGATTTGTGAGTTGGAGTATGGGCTGTTTATTTAGTTTGGCTTTCATGGCATGCTTCTCACTTGGTGGGATCATCTTGGTTTCTTGGGGAGCAGTTTGTTTATTTGACTTCTGATCCTGTTTAGGTGTCCTTGTTTCATTATTATTTGTTTTGTATTTTTGAATATTTGCATCCTTTGATTCAACCAGTGTTTGTATGTCATGATTTCCTTGATTGGCAGGTTGATTTGTTTTAGTTATCTGAGTTTCTTCATTGTTTTTGTTACCTATATTGTCATTGAAAAGGATATATGAGTCTATGTTAGAATGGACAGTATATATGGGGAAGTTTTGAGGCTTCTCTGTAGTGCTGACCATGTATTTCATCAGAGACTCTCTATACAATCTCTTGGGTTGACCAAAGACTGTGATGGTAGCATAAGACATGTCTAATTGAAGGGACCCTTGAAGTTTAGCTCCCCATGATCTTGACAATAACATCCCATACTTGGGTGGGATATCAGCAACAACAACGTCCATCAGGATTGTTTTGTTTGGGTATTGGACTAGGGATACACACAAGTCTTTAATTAGGCCTAGACATTTGACCTGGCTGGAATCAAATGAGAACAGGTCCTTGTATGGCCTAGTAATATCCAAATTCAGCCTTTCCATGACAGATTTTGGCATTAAGTTATGGGATGCACCCGAGTCAAACATTGCCTTGTGTAATATCTTGTCATGCACATGCAAGCTGACATAAAAGGGTAGGATCCCTGTGCCTACTATTTTTCCATCAACCTCTGGGCCAAACAGTAATTCTGGGGTGTCATCCAACACATTGACATTGTCTTTGTTTTGAGTGAGTTGGAGGGACTTCTCAATTTGCTGTTTATAGATTTCATTCTTGGCTAGCTCTACCAGAGGGATGGCTATTTTTAGTTTTCCAATTTCAGCTTCCAAGTCAAAGGGTTTCTCAGTTTGGACTTTAGTGCTATGGGTGAGCCCCCTTTCTTTATTTGGTAAGGTTTTCTCTTGATTTTGGGGCTTATGTTTTTCAATCACCTCTTGAGGCCTTTTGCTTGGGTTGGAATGTACAGATGATGTAGCTGGTGGATTTGGTGTTTGTTCAGTAATTTCTTCAATAGTTACTTCCTTAGTGAGTGAATCAGTTGCATTCATTGGTTCGGTTACTATGGCACTCTTGGGCTGTAGTCTATCCTTGGTTTTCTCAGGCTGTGTTATGTTTACAGTTCTGCTTCATAGTTTGTATTGTTTGTGGACCTCATAGACAGCTGTGTCATAGCCTTGTTTGAAATCAAATGATTCTCCCGACTTTGTTTGAAATTGTTTGTTGTCTTCCTCTTCATGATCCTCTTGACATAGGAAGACTTGGTGCTCATCATCAAGACCCATTAGGTGGATGTGGGTGTCATCCACTTGTTCTTCTGATGTGGATGTTTCAGCATAGTTTTCTTGAAATGGAGGTCTTATTTCTGGATCATTGTTGGCTTTGCCCCCACTAGGGTTTTGGTTCCTTCTAAAGTTTGGGTTTCTGTTGGAGTTATTTGGTGGTGCTTCCCATGAAGACTTCCTTTCCACAGACTCTACCCTATCACCCAACCTCTTCATACCAGAAATTATTCCATCTAATTTTTGGTCAAAGGCTGAGGGTTCCTCCTTAAAGGAAACTCTCTTTTCTGATCCCTATTCCTCTTTGCAATCAGGTTTGCCTCCACTGTTACAGCAACCTTCTGAGCTTCTTCAAGGGTTTGAGGGGCTCTTTCTTTTAATTGGTAAGCCATGTCTGGGTCAAATCCATCTGGAAATTTATATAAGGCCAAGTCAGGGGGAGGCCTCAGGTTTTGAGGTATTGCATTATATACATTATTAAACCTAGCATAGTATTCCAAAACTGTCTCTTGAGGACCTCTTTTAATCATGTCATATTCACCAAGTATATGTAGAGGATCCTTCTTTTTCTCCCATCTGTTTGTGAACGATTGGTAAAGCTGATCATGGGTGTTGATGGTGTTTGCCGGAAGTGATCTGAACCAGGTTCGCATGTCCCCTGTTAAGCTTTGGACAAATATTCTCATCCTCACAGTGTCATCATCTATCTCATAATTTTCAAAATGATCTTGCATCTCTTAGCATGCTGAATGGCTGAATAAGGGCCAGTGGAGTCAAAATATGAGATTTTGGCCTGGTAATCTTGAGGTAAGGCCACAGGATTGGCAGGTAGTTGCAGAGGTGCATACCTCATAGCCATATTGACAAGATTTTGGGGGTTGATAAGGGCAACTGGGATAAAAGGAATAGTGGGTACCACAGGGGTAACGAGTATAGAGGGATTTAGAGTGTTGTTCAAGGGAATGTGTATAGGGGAAGAAGATGTGGGTGGGGGGCTTTGAGATGTTGATGAAGAGCTAGGGGAATTAGGGGTAGAACGGAATAGGACTTTGATTGGAGTGGAGATGGGGTTAGGGGGAACTGTCTTTGGACTAAGGTCAGCAAGGTTATCTTGTTTTTGCTGATTCCTAATTAGTTTGGGGATTGTATTAGGATTTTCGAAGACAGTAGGAGGGTTGGGGTCATGATTAGCCCTAGTGTACTGAAGATTCTTCTTGGGAGCCAGCTTCTGAGCTAGTCTTTTTAAGTTTTTTGAAAGATTTGTACAGTAAGGACTAGACAGGAGGTTGAAAGACTCTGTGTATCTGTATTGGGTAAAAAGGATATCTGAGTCAGCTCTACCTTAAGGCTGCAGATGTTTGTATGGGAGCAGTTCGAAGGTTTCTTGACTGATGTTCAGATTTTGAGTGTAGTTCCTGGTAGATATACAGTTATCTCTAGCTTTTGAAGTTCCCCAGTGGAGTCGCCAATTATGTTAACACCCAGGTTGTTCCCTATGACTCCCAAGGGAATACGGCTGGGGTAACCACTAACCAATATTTGGACTACAGCTTCTAGCCCAGCTGTAATCAGAGAGGGCTCTCTCTGTAAGGTTTGTCACTGTTTTAATGGAGTTTTTAGGCTAGTTATGAAGTGCAGGTTTGTTTATTTTTTGTGTTTGGTTGGGGGGATGTTTTCTGATAGTTTGAAATGTTCTCTGTAGAGTAGTTAATCCATTGGGAAATGGAGTCTGTGGCGGTTGTTTCCTTGAGATCTTGGCTTGAGTGAAACTGGAATTACAGGGCCTGTATGTGTTTCATGAAACAAACTGTGAATTGTGAGGTTGAAGTGTGAATCAACTAGTGAAAAGCAATTAAGAATTCTTCACTGAGCTGGGATATGAGAATGGGGCCTATTACTTAGGAGCAATACCTGAGTTCCTGAAATAATAGATCACTATGATGAAATAGTTTGAAAGGTAGCAATTAAGAATTACACTTTCATTACTGTAATTGAGGAAAACATTTATAATAGCTTGGATTGAGCTCAAGGTAATCTGTGATTAAATCCTGAGACTATTCTTTTTCCTTGCTAATAAGATATGTAATATATGGAATATATGAATAAAAAAAAGTAAACATATAACAGAGAGAAACAAGGAAACTTATTGAGCCATAAAACACGCAGGAATCCTGCAATATTCAGTCATACACCAGCAAGATATCAAGAGACACAACGCTTTGGAAATCCCATCATCCTTTGTATTAGTAGTCTGAAGATTTACAATAGAAGAGCTACAGAATAGATATCAAGAGATTTCTTACATCCAGAGTCCAACCCCTGCTAACAAATGCAAGGGGGAATATATAGAAGTCTATTACAAAATATCTCAGGCATTGAGTCATCTGAGAGGGAAAATATCTTCTTTTACTCGTACAGGGCTTGCAGATGAGAAGTTATTACAATCTTAAATGAGTTATAAATGCTCTTAACTCCTATCAGAGTAATTTTGACCTTTGGGGCTCACGGAGTCGGTTGAGCGGCTTTGACATAACTGCTGAATGACGTGTCTGTGCAGTTGTGACTTCTTGTGTCTTCTCGGCCCTGTCACCTGTGACTCCTGATGCTGCTGTTGTGGCTGAGTACCTGCGCTGAGTTGGCTCAGCCTCTGTCTTCATAGCTGCTGATGTGTCTTTGTCTTGCTGTGTGTGAGATTCAAAATATTTTTCAAAGGTAAAATTGCAATTACTGACTTTGGTTCAACAGTAATCGTATCAACTCCTTCGATGTATCTGATGGAGGCAACTGATGTTTCAAAATTGACCCCATGGTCTCATCAACCTCTGTATATTTATAAAAATGAGGGGGCTCATCAAATAAATGTGCAATTTCATTCCTAATAAAAAATAAATTATCTACTCTATCAAAAAGAATCTGCCCTATTACTGGGCCTGCTTCTGACGATGTACTAGGTGCCTCTGAAATCTGTGTTGCTACATAATTGCTTACTCTCTTGACATATTTTTCATGAGAGAGTAATTTTCCTGATGGATCCAATGGGCTAGGGAGCCCCCTGTTCTGTAAAGTCATAAACCTGTTCTGAGATTTATTAATATCATCTTGCATATCCCGGGTTCTTCTTTCCAGGGTCTGAATCAGGTCTCTCAGTGTCAGGACTCTTCTGATCAAGGAGATAGTCTCTGTTCTGTTTCCAATCCCCATTCTTACCAGCTGGGAGCTTGTCCTGTAGTTCAGCACGTCTATCATCTTAGTGGCAATCTCAGGCATGCTGCCTAGAGATACCCTTGCCCTGTGTATTTCTTTATGTGCTCTTCCAATGAGTGCTAATTGTTCATATATAGCCTCAATATATTCCCATTGGTTTGTTATAGACTGGCCAATGTTGCCCCAGATGACCCTCTTAAGCTCTGATGTGACCTTATCCAATGTAAGCTCCTTTTCTAGCTCAGCAATCCTCTTCTTGAGGGCCTTTACCTCCCTCTCTCTTTCTGCCACATTTTGTTTTGATTTATCATACTTTTCATTTATTTTTGCCAGATTGTCCTGGGCTTGGCTCAGCTCAGACATCTGTGACTCTAGTACCTGTATTTCTTTCCTCACCTTCTGCATGTCCAGGCTTTCAGCCTGCTCTGTTGTTGGTGCTGAGGTGGTTGGTGCTGAGGTATTTGGGGCTTCTAGCTTCATTTGTTGGCTAGGAGGGGTAGTGTCTTGAGGGGTTTCCTCAAGGTTTATTGTTTCTGGAGGTGGTTGTGAGGTTTTCCCTGCCTCCTTCTGCTGCAATGCTGCTTCCAATGTGGCCTCTGACTCCTATAGCTTTTCTTGTGTTTGAATGAGCTCCTTGTATAATGTCATTAGTAGGGAAGCTGCACCCTTTTCTTGCCTCTGCTGGGCAACCTCATCCGTCTGTGGGTGGAGAGTTGGTGGGATTTTCAATTTCTTTTTTATTGCTGCCATATCAGCATCCCTTAGCTTGAGGACTTCTTGCACAGCCTTAACATCATTGGGATCATGCCCAAACTCTATTATAATCTCCTCCAAGGCTTTGATCCTGTTATCCTTAGCTTGAGAGGAAGCCTTTTCCAACTCAAGCTGTGCAGCAGTATTGTTCAAGCTATTTTGCAGCCTGTAGTTGACCAAGGTCTTATCAGCCAAGGTGGCATAAACCATCTCATCCGTCTGTTTGTGGAGCTCAATCTGATCCATTGGGTGGATGTCTTTTGACAGGACCTCTAGATTGGTCCTGATGTAGTCTGCAGCTATTTGTGGTTGCTACACTGTTGGTGTGAAGTGGCTCATTGTCATCTTCCCCTCCTGCACATCAAATGCAGACATGAGCCTTTGTTGGTTTGCAAGAGCCATGTTCAGCAGGTGATTGTAGAGCTAAATCTTTATTGGTTCACTCCTTCTCTTGGCATCTTTGAACTGTTGTTTGATGCTTGTTCCTGTTCCCTTCTTCTGTGCTGAGGAGCTCACTTCTCCTAATGCTGCCCTGTCTTGTTCCTGTTGCAAGGAGCTGGCAGAAGCTTCCATGCTTGGCATTTCCTCTTCTAAGAAGGGATTTAATCTTTGTCTCTTCTCTGGTGATTCAGTGAGGGGGGTCTCCCTTTCTCTTTTTCTACTAACGTCCTCCCTTTGAGGGGTTTGGAGGACGGAGCAATCAACCCTAGAATCCTGCCTTGGAGGTGCCATTGGTGTTGTCTGTTCTTGGGTAGCCATTTTGGCCTCTGCTGTTTGTTTCTGCTAACCCTGTTGGTCTTTTTACTGCTGTTCCTGCTGGGGTTGCTGTTCTTGACCCTGTTGGTCCTGTGACCCTTCCATGGTCTTTTCCTTGCCCTTGTTCTGCCCTTGGTCTGTGGTTTGTGCTGCCTCTTGTTGTGTTGTTGAAGATGAAGCAGCTGCTCCTGTTTGAGGCTTTGGCAGAGTAAGTACCTGAGAAGGAGATTCTAAGTCAACCATTTTCAACAAATGCCTTCTAGCTCTTTCAACTAGTTCTTCTTGAGTGATTGGCTCTTCAAGTGTATTTCTTCTCCATTTTGGTTGGTTGGAATGTCTTTGAATATGGAGCATGCTCACATGCTCATAGCTAGAGAGTTTGAATTTCTGCCTTCTCAAGGATATGGAATTGTTAGGGTCATAGGTCTTCTAAAGGAAGCTTTGTTTCAGGCCAAGGCCTTCTAGTCTTCTATCAGCATCTTTCCATCCCTCTCTTTTGTTTAGGACAAAATGGCCCAGTTGATTTCTCACCTTAAACTGTGCTTGCTTGCCCCTTCCTGCAAAGTGCACCATATTGGCATTGCCAAATTGCCTGAAATATTCTAAGGTAAACAGTCTCATAGGCACATACCTGGGCAATTTGTATGGGCGCAACTCACACCCATATATTTTAATCACAGTAAAGTGTTGGTAAAAGTACCAATCCCCTATGCTGTATGCAATGGATAGCTGCAGAATCCTCTACATCTCATCAGATAGTCTTGGAGGGGGTGAGGTTAAGAAGAGAGACATAGCTGGATGGATAAACAGGTCTATGAACTCAGAGTATGTGTATGGAGAGTATGTGAGGATGTGGAAGACTAAGGTCCAGTACACTATTGACCTTGGGTTGCCTGCTGCATCAGTTCTCTTGATCTCAAAGGAGAACTTCTCATGTTGGTAGTACAAAATGAGATGATAAATGTATGAGGTGTATCTGAACACCCTCTCTCTGGACAAGTGTAAAAATTGCTCATGTATCTTGTCTGAGATGTATGTAGCATAATCATAACAAATAGGGGTCTTGCCAAGGGGAAAACATTGTCATCATCGCTAATACAATTTCCTCAATAAACTCTAGTGATTTGTACCCCAAAACTGAGCTAATCATATATGCCAGGTCCAGACCCAGTTGATTGAGATAGCCATCAAAAATGGGAGGGTGCAGCACTGTGTCAGATTTTGTGATGAATAGCTGATTCAGCTTCAGGATCTGTGCATCTGTTAATATCTTTGCTCCTTGGTTAATCAGGTCCAGCAGGGACAAGGGAACCAACTTCTTCTGGGTTTTGAACTGGAGCATTTCCCTGATGGCCTCAGGGGTTATGTAAAATACTACTGCACCTTTAGGGTCAAGCACAGCCCTCTGCATGGGGTCATAGCAGACAACACATAAGTGAATCAGGTTAGGGAACTGGTTGACCTGAGGGAGCTTGAAAATTGGGAGGGATGACTCCCAAATGCCTAGAATATCTGTTCCATCTCTATGTCTGGCTCTGAGCTCATTTAACAGATGAATGTTGAACTTGCATTTAGATGGGCTGTCCTCTGAGATTTGGTAGTCTAGGTCTGCCAAATCCTGCCACTCCAGCTCTCTCTGGGGGGCATTCAGGGGAGCAACATTGAGGGAAACTGATGCCATTGGAGTGTCCATGTTTGCTTGGATGCTGGTGACAAATGGTGAAGGTGCTATCTGAGAAAGTAGGATTTAGAGGAATGCAGGGTTGCAGGGTAGGTGCAAAGCAATTGGAATATTGTTTGGCTCTTTGCGAAGGCTATTCACCGCATTTAGTAGCCCTCCCTTTGATAATTAGGAGCAGGTTATGGGCTGTGGTTCACGACTGCGCGAACAGAGAAGGGTTTTTACTAAAAATTTAGTGCGAAATGGCTCTGCCAGTGAAATTTGATCGTTAATTCTTCAAGGGGGAGCTGGGTATGCTTGGCTTTATGGTAATTTCTTAAGCTTCCGCCATGTTCAGGTGTTTTTTTATAATTTACAGAGAATAAACCAGGTTGCAGGGAGGTTCACGGAAAAATACCTGTTTAATGGTTTCCTTGGGTCTGAACAGTAGTTGGGTGCACACCTTGACGGTCTATGGTTGGTCTGGACTTGGTTGGCGAATTATTCATCGTAACACGCATGCAAGAAGAGCAGGGGTGTTTTTGTAAAAAGCGCTAAAAAACACGTAAAATCATCAAAATATGGCTCTTTTGGCTTATTGGCGCGCTTTTTTTAAATGACGTCAGCATGACGTCAACAAGTGGGTCCAGGTCGGATGACGTCAGCAGGACGTCATCAGGTGACGTGGCGGCCTAAGACCGGTCCACGGGGGCGGTGAGGTGGCGGCCAGGTGGACGAATAGAAGACAGGGTGCACGGTCGTGGCGCTGACATAGGCGACAACAGGATAGTGACGCAGGCGGACAGGTGTCTTCATATCGGGCCCCCTCCTATACGGCAAGGAATCTGTCAGAGGGGGCTCCGACGGAGTTTGGGAGCGACGCGTGGATCCATGTGACATCATCGTCTAACAGATATCGGACGATATCTGTCGAACGTCGGGGCCCCTCCGAAATCCATGACAACCGTTGGATTTAAGGCGCGCGATCTGACGACTATCGGGAAGGGAATATGCACGGAGGATAAAGTCAACAGTGGTTATCTGTCGGACGTCGGGCCCCTCCAAAATCCACGATGACCGTCGATCAGGAAAGGCTTGATCGGACGGATATCGGGCCAGCAAGCTGCACGGCGGATAAAGTCAACGGGCGGCTTTAAAATAATAATATGTATTGGTAACTGCGCCCGGCGGGACCCTTTGGGTTATCAACGATTTTCAATGATTTTTTCAATGTTTCTTTTGTAAAAAATTAAATATACCCGACGACTTTAGAATAAGGCGGAAACAAAAGGTTTTTCTTGAAATTTTTGCATAAAACATATCAAGGACAAAACTTTTGGATAGACGGGTTTTAATTAAATTTCATGAGAAAGGCGCATAATGGCTCTCGACCTTAGGATAAGGCGGGGAAAGTGAATTTCATCGTATTTTTGCCTTTTAGTGGGTATAAGGGTGCACAAAAGGGTTTCTTCAAGGGTTTTTAGGCAAAAATGGAGAGCTGGCTAGGTAGACAAGTTCTGATAGAGAAAAGGGGTTAGGCTTGGGTTCTTGAGCTTAACTGGATGTTAATCCAATGCCCTAGTAGTGAAACTTATGACTATAATGCCAAGGAGGGGATATTTATATATTATTTAGGGTTTATACACCATGGTGTTATAATAGTAAGGGAAGTGAAGCATAGGGAGCTAGATAATAGAGTTAGAGGTTAATATGGGGAAAAAATGTGGATGAGGACCAATACTACTAAGTTTTCTTGAAAACAACTTAGTGTAAAGAGTAGATCAAAATGAAAAGAAATTTACACAAGAAATGTGGCTTCTAAAGGCCATAAGAACCAACATAAAGCTTTGAGTCTCTCTTATGTACACAACTTGTGAAGGGATGTTAGTAATGAGTGGTAAACAAAGGGAAAAGGGAAAGTTAGACATGCTCCACTGTATTGTTTTGCCTGTACTTGGTTAGCAAAGTTGATCTTGGAAGGAACACCACTTCTGCAACCCCATCTACCTGCCCAACTATTTTGCCTAGCATTTTTTATTTCTTCTTGGAGGGTGCACTTGGACTTGCAAACCCCTTGTGTGCCTTTTCTTCCATTGGTTTTTTCTTTCATTTCTATCAGTACTACCTTTATTTCTTCCAAGGCCCCAGATTAAGCAGTTGGAACCTTGTTTCTCTACCTAACTACTGATCTGCCAAGATTAAACAGTTTGGACAGATTTCTTTCTCTATTCTACAACAAAAATTGAAAACATGGCATGATCCAGATTAGACTGTTGGGTCATCCATCAAAACTTTAATGGGCATGAAGGTATGTAAACACCTTGTCTTTCCTTGTAAATATGGAACCTTTGTAGCAACAAAGTAGAGCATATTTGACACTTGAATTTGCCAATCATGAAATATGAAACCTATTGGTATAGGTATCCAACAACAGGCAGCCCTGCAGCAGAAAGAGGGAGGCCAGACTTCTCAGCCCCCTCCAGAGGTTATTAACCTTGAGGAGCCTCCAAAGATCACTCCTCCTCCCACAGAAGCAGCAGCACCAGCACCATCTACAAAGCAGGCTCCGAGCCTCAACATGCAGAAATTGATGAGTGAGGTCCAAGCCCTCGAAGCCCAGATGACAGAACTAATGGAGCCAAGGAGAATTTGGCCAAGCTGAATGAGAATTATAATAAATCAAAGCAGAATGTGGCTGAGAAAGCGAGAGAAATAAAAACTCTCAAGGAAAGGATAAAAGAGCTGAAGAAAGAGCTCACCCTTGACAAAGTGGTGGCTGAGATCAGAACAGTTTTGTGGACCCACATTGGCCAATCAATAACGGACCAGTGGCAATACATTGAAACTATTCATGAGCAAATGGAGCTCATAGGCAAAGCACAAAGGGAAGTGCATAGAGCAAGGGCATCTCTAGGCAGTATGCCTGAGATAGCCAGCAGAATGATCAATGTGCTCAATAACCAGACAGGTCCTCAGCTGGCAACAATTGGGATCTCCAACAGGACGAAGACTATCCAGCTAATTAAGAGGGTCCTCACACTGAAAAGCCTGGTGCAGACATTGGATAGAAGAAGCCAGGACATGCAAACAGAGGTAAATAGGTTCATGGACAAGTTTGCAACATTATAGGGCAGAGGTCTTCCTAGCTTACTCAACAGTGCAGGAAAACTTCTATCACATGAAGTTTATGCAAAGAGGGTGAACACATTTGCCACCAATTAGATCAGTCAAGGATCAAGCAGCTCACAGGAAATAGGGCCAACATCTGGGCAAAGTCTCTATGACAGAGTAGAGAATTTTTTTTTTATTATGAATGAGATTAGCCATCTGTTTGAAGTGCCTCCAAACTTCTACAAATACACAGAGGCAGATGAGACCTTGGATGCAATTTTGAAGCATCAATTGCCTACGCAGGAATGGTGGACCTCCATGATACAGTTATTATTATAAACAAGGGGTTTCATCTAAATTTTGTCATCGAAATATATAAGTCTTCACATTCAGAAAGTGTGATACATATACTATGACCAAAAGGTGGAATGAGCCACCTCAGTAGGAAGATTCAGCCACCAAAAGCAGCAATGATAGCTACAGGTAGTAGGGCCGAGAAAAGCTACAGCATGACAAAGCATAAAGACACATCATTCACATCATTCACCGTTAAAGCAGAAACGCTCAACCGAATCACTCTCCTCCAAAGGTCAAGAAAAGGCCTGACAGCATTAAAGACCATTTATC
Source organism: Pinus taeda (assembly GCA_000404065.3). NCBI lineage: Eukaryota > Viridiplantae > Streptophyta > Pinopsida > Pinales > Pinaceae > Pinus > Pinus taeda. Next base: position 41,488 of record APFE031248347.1, on the reverse strand, counting down.
TTACATTCAGAGTAGCAATAACTTTCTTATCTGATATTTTGTAAAGTTGGTGAGCATAGTTAATGTATCAAATGACTCACCAGTTAGATATTTTGTAAAACTTATTTGTATATATTCCCCCTCGCACAAACTTTGAAGGGGTTGTTGTTAGTTTTTTTGTCCTCTTATGAAGAAATGAGAAATCGACTGTAACTTGCAGAAGGATGTTATAAATAAAGCTTGGAGTTTACAGGAACTGGGTTTTACTGGTGCATGCTATGATTGGAACCATTAAATGCTATAGGATTCTAGTGCTATGGCTTGATATAATAAGTGTTTCTCTATCTCTGTTAATGTTTCTGTTATTTGTTTTAACTCATGACTCTCACATGTTGTTCTAAATCTAGGAAAGAAAGAAAAAGAATAGCTTAGGATTTGTCCATGGAGACACCCTGTTCTCAATCTATCTTCACTATAAATGTTTTCCATAACTTCAGCTGTTTAAATTGGAATTCTTAATTGCTCCAATAAGCTCCGAATATCTCACAGTCACTATTTGGTAATTCGTTTATGCTACTAAGTAGATATTGTTGTTCAAATTGATATCAAACTGTCGGTAACTCCATATCCCATTGTTTCAATCACTAAATCAGAAAATTATGTTAACAATAGCCATCTAGCCTTGCAGCAAAACTTTCTCCATCACAGGCACCAGAACTATCCCACTTTTCTGACTCCATATGCCCAATGGATTAGCATCTTCTGCACTCTTCATGCCCTTCTTACAACAAAAGTTCATCAACCAAAGTCTTAAACAGGAAACTGAAACTTTTAACTAGCCCTAAATACTCACAAAGCATAGCTGAAACTTAAAGAGAGAGCCCTCTCTGATTATAGATAGGCTAGGATCTATAATCCCAAGGTTGGTTAGTGGTTACCCCGGCCGTATTCCCTTGGGAGTCATAGGGAACAACCTGGGTGTTAACACTAGTAAAAACCAAAACAAACTTATCTCCTAGTGTTCCATTGGGCATGGAGATTATTAGCATAAAAACAAAAACTGAAAAAACTATTACAATGTTAAGCCCTTAAAGCCTGATATGAAGTAAAGTTTCAAAAACTGCCCATTGACTAGGCCATCAAAGACACCTTCCCCTTCCAAATTGTGCAGAATCAAAGTATTGCTCATCTAATCTTGAGAAATGATAAATGGTCCTGTCCATAAGGAATCAAATTTACCATGGTTTCCCTTCTTTTCCTTCAATGCATCCCATTTGAGAACCCAGTCACCAACCTGAAAGTTGTCCACCTTTTCTTTTCTATCAAAGGTTTCTTTGATCTTCCTTTGATGAATTCTTGGCTTCTCAACTAGTTGTTCTCTTATCTTCTGTAATTCAACCAAGTTGCTCATTCTCCTTGCCATTCCATTCTCTTCATCCTGTTATTCTTGCAAGAATTTGGCCACAAGGAGAATCAATTGGAGAGGAAAAGTAGCCTCAATGCCATAAACTAGCTTAAATGGAGAATTTCCTATGGACTTCTTGTTGGTAACCCTGTCATCCCACAGTGTAAACTTCAACTTGGAATCCCAACTATTTTTGTTGTCCTCCAACATTTTTTTGATTATCCTTACAAGTCTCTTGTTAGATGATTTTTCCAGGCCATTGCCTTGAGGATAATATGAGCTAGAATGCACCAACTGAATGCCCATGGATTCACACATGTCCACCAATTCTTTTGCCCTAAAAGCCGCTGCATTATCAGTGATTAGTTTGGTTGGGAAACCAAATCTAGTGAAAATATTCACATTCAAGAACTTTATGACAACCTGATAATTAGCATTTTTAGTGGGTATAGCCTCTATCCATTTGGTGAAATAATCAGTGGCTACCAAGATCCATTGTGCTGGCCACTGGAATGTGGATTGATTTCACCTATGAAGTCCAAGCCCCATTGCTAGAAGGGACCATTGGCATGTACTAGCTTCAAGGGTAGAGATTTTAGCTGTTGTCTTCCTGCAAACCTCTAACATTTGTCACAAGACCTCACAAAAGAAAATACATCAGAGAACAGAGTAGGCCAATAATACCCAACTCTCAAGATCTTGTGGGCTGTGATTTTCCACTAATGATGCCCTCCATAGATGTTATAATGGAACTGGTGCATGACTTCCACATATTGTCCTTTGTCTAGACATCTTAAGAGGATCCCTAATTGGTCTCTCTAATAAAGCAAGTTTTTATTAATGTAGAATTCGTTGGGAATAATACTGAGATGGGGGCTGAATCAGTATTATTAAATCAATAAAACTTTTTCATTTCTGTACTTAGATACATATACGCTACTTCAATTAAGGTCACCCGTGTGTATACGCAACTGTGTCTAATGCAACTAGCATATATCCATAATACTTATGATTCAATTAATCTATTAAATGTTGATCTTTAGTTAATGCGTCAAAAATTCTTTAATCATATGTATAGTAAGCAGGTGCAGTAAAACAGAACAAATTATCACACACAAGAAGCACACGTGAACACCATGATATAAGGTGGAAACCCAATGTGGGTGAAAACCACCTACTGCAAGTTGTCTCTATCTTCTTTTAATAAGAAACTTCTTTTACAATAGTTCTGTACTGGTGCAGTCTTATACCAGTATGCAGGCTTCTACATGCAGAAGGCTACAACCTTCTCTCATTCTCCAGACTCTCCTGGAAGGGAGCTACAACCCCCTTAGCTCTTGTACTAGCCGATCCACTTACTAGTATGTAGGTGTTGGCCTACTGAAATTCTCCAACCTTTACTCGTTCTCCAGCTGCTACTGGAAGGGAGCTACCACCCCCTTAGCTCTTGTACTAGCTGATGTACTAGTACGTAGGTGCTGACCTACAGAAGGGAACAACCTTCTCTTTCTTCCTCCAAGTACCACGTTTCATACATTTTTAGATTGGATACTCCTGAAGCACAACACTATAATCTAGAGGCCACGTTTCATCCTATTTTCATACTGGACCCATCAATACCATTGAATCACAAAACAATCAATACTAGCATCATAAATTTCTAAATCACGGAAACACTAAAACCCTGTCAACAACACAGTCACCAGAACACAGAGCAGACTATAGAACTCTGTAATAAAAATCAAACCCAACTGCAACTTCAAACATCATACTTCATTATGTATACGCTACTACGATGAATCAAACCTGCGTATATACACACTTTCACCAAAGCCAACCCGCGTACAGATCTATACATATTCAATCATGACTTTGCGGTTGTTTCAGACATCACTCATGCATCAATAATTCGGATCTAGTCTATCCATGATCAAACCATATAAAGATGATTCATTTCAAACCATTTGATCTCGATCTATCCTTAGATCTTGTTCTCCATCAACCGGTGAGATCCCTCCTTAGCTTAGATCAAGCAATGCATCACAACCCATATCCTACATACTGGATCTCATACTACATCAGATATTCAAGTCTTTTTCCATACCCTTGCCTAATGATCTTCTTCTGCTTCTATAGTCTTAGGCCTTACTCAATACCATGGTCCAAAACGATAACAAAACAGTCAAAATGGCATATACGCAGGTTGATCTTAGCACAAAAGCATATACGCATAGTTTCAATAAGTCAAAAGTGCGTATACGTTGTTTGCATTCATAGAACCTGTGTTTATACATGCCTTCGCTTCACTAAAACTGCAAACAGATATATAAAGGATAATTCACTCTTTCAAACATTCTTATAGTCTGATCATGAATTCCTTTCTACCGACCTGCTGCACTATGATCTGTCATCTGTGTGATTTTCCATCAAGGACAACACTTGTCTCATAATGCCAACAATCTCCCCCTTTGGACTTGATGGAAAATCTAACTTGTCATACTGAGAACTGTCATCTGATTCCTTTGAGTTTTCCAGCATCCCATGCATTCAATCACATCTGATATCTCTTCTATAGACTCATCTAGTTATAAATAAGCGAGATGTTCTTCTACAAGTGGGTTGCCATCAAGTACAACACATGCATCATAATGCCAACAATCTTCCCCTTTGGACTTGATGGAAACAACACCAAATCACTCTCCCCCTTTGACATCAAGGGCAAGGGGCAGACCAAGATAATCTCTTTCCTAGATAAACATTCCGATGTCCATATTGCCCCTGAGTACTTGCTAAATCTTTTAATGAGCTCCCCCTTTGTATATGCCAAGGCATACCACTTTGTCCATGCTTCCTCTGAGTACATGTTGAAGTCTTTGCTCTGCTGAAATGTGCTATTCATGCTCCCCCTGACTATAAGCAAGGTCTACAAAAAGATGTTTTACAAGAAGAACATGACTCTATCATAAATGCCCTTCCTATCACCAAAGACTCATGCATACATCCATCTCTCAACCAAGTGAGGATATACAAATTGACTCATCCAACCAACCAAGTGGGCTTACACCAGAAGTTTACTCATGATAAACAAGTACATTACATCATTCATCCCAGGCATAGTGGGGAAACCAAAATAGGCCATTACATGACCTTGATAACGAAGGACATATATGACATAGAGACGAAATATCTAGAGCAAGACTATGAAAGTCATCAATAACTATTATGAGCAGCATCTGTCAATCACTATTCAGATCAGCAACCATGTTCTCCTTCTGTTCTCCCTCTGCACTTCAAATCAACAACAGGTGAGTACTTGAACCAAAAGCTTCTAAGATAACGCCAACAATGCATTATGAGAAGTTTATCTACTCTCCCTGAACTTGTTTCAGATGGTCTCTGTCAGACCCATATCAGACTTCCTTCAACCAGAGTCTGTCCCCACTGATTTCCTTCAAACACACCATATATGCGACTACATCCACATAAACCTGCGTATATATGCAGATTTTCTTCATAAAACTCGTGTACAACCATTTCTAGATCAACAACCTGTAAATGTCATGTAGCAAGGTATGTCTGCATATAGATATCAACTTATCCTCTTGAAAGGCTTCATAGCCATCTCATCAACATCAAGATCTGCATGATCTTATATATCGTCCATGTATCATCATTCAGGGACATATGTATCAATAAACATATGTAAGTATCAATCTTTCATTTTATCATCATCATGTCTCCAACAATGCAATTTTGAGTAATCATTCATATATCCAGCATACTGTATATAGTACTATGTATCTTTAGCTCAAGATCATCAACTGCAGCAATCCTCATCCACATGAGAGCCAAGAACTACAGGAGACTTGCATCAACTATATTATATGATCTTTATGCATATGACGATAGCATCATATGATAGACTCATCATCAAGTAATGAAGATGTGTATATAAGCTTTGTACTTCTCCTTATCCTTATGAAGATCACCATATATGCATTATCAGATAATCAACCACAAATCTAATTTGAACATCAACTATGTAACCCCAAGAAACATATGAGATTTTGTCATGGACAACTCATAACCATAGCAAGATATATCACTTAGCCATATAAGCATCATCACCAAGGACTACTAACCATAATGCCAACAATGCAACATTAGAAGATTATCTGCTCCCCCTAAACTTGTACCATCTTGTTTACTGTCAGATCTGATCATGCATATATCTGCAGGAAGTATCACGGCATTATCATCATCAAGTTAGGATCAAAAACACTTCTAAACATCATACAAGTATCAAGACATTTCCTCACATCATCAGCCGATTGTAACCATTATCAAACAGAACAAATAACGGACTGAATCACATTAGAACCTTTTTCTGAGCCTATCCCTATTGCTTTTCCTCAGACTGACATATACATGACTGTACAGTGTGTAACGCACATATATATGTGACTTTCCTTTATGAAACTTTCATTTGAGATTCAGGACACTGATGTTTTATACTTTTAGCTCCCCCTGAATCTATTATATCTATGTTGTGTTGTGTCTGAGTGTGTTGTGTTGTGCCACATCTTTCTATCTGAACTTCCTTCTTCTTCCATATCTTTAAGCATGATGATGTTTTCTCCTTTTGGTATGGTGCTCATACTTTATTCCTGCATTCCTTTGCTCTATGTCCAAGCTTCGTTACATGCATAGTATCTTACATGTTTCATATTCCTTCTGTAGCAATCAATAGCTTTGTGACCAAACATATTGCAATAAAAACAATATCCCTAAAAGTACCTGGAATGTGATGATCTTTCTGAGTGATGATCTTGACTTATTCTTCTTCTGCGTTTGGCTGCAACATGTTTAAGATTATGAAATACATAACATTCAACATTATTCATTGGAGGAGTAAAAGATTTTATTTGAATAATTTCTTTCCTTGGTTGTTGACAGGGTTGACCTTTCATTTCCTTTTTGAGCATCTCAAATTTTGCATTAGAGTTCCTTGTCTTACTTTGTGAACTAGATTCACCTTCAATGGATTCATGAAACCCAAGACCAGTTTTGATAGTAGGAGATCTTTGACTACTAAGAATATCATCTAAAATCTTAGTACTATCTTGAAATCGTAAGAGCTTATCCTTCTCTTCTAATTTATCATTTAGAATATTTACCTCAACCTGAAGTTTCTCTTCCCTTTCACCATGCTGCTTCTTCATGTTTTCTTCAACTTTTCTTTCCTCTTCCAACTGATGTCTTAGTTCAAGAACTTTGTTTTCTTGTTTTTCAAGTGCCTGGAGTAGTTCTTTATTCTGCTTCTTTGATTCTTCAAGATATTCCTTTAGTGAGCGGATCTTAGCTTCAAGACTTTCATAGTAACTAGATCTATCTCTGAGTTTCTTGATTGTTGTGCTCCTTTCATTGACTTAACTTCCTAAAGATGTCACTTCATCTTGCAGCTTTTGACATTGATTTTCCTTGTCCTTGAATAACTTCCTTACCTTGTTTCCTTCCTCTAATTGAGCTTTAATTTTGGTAGTTTCTTCTTTGCAGGCACATTCCCTTTTGTTCAATAGATCTTGTTGATCTCTAATTTTATCTATAAGCCCTTTAAATACTGCCTCTATTCGATATCTTTCTTGTTCACCCATAAGATCAAATTCAGTTATTTCACCATCACATTCATCATCTTTAGATGGATAGATATCTTTGGAGGACAACAAATTCATACCTAATAGTTCATCTTCATTCTAAAGTGATTCTAAATCTAAAGTGCTTCTTCCACATAATCCCTAATCGATTCTCCCACTGTCATAGTTCTTCTCAGATGGCTTCTTCTTCTTAGCTGCTTTCTTCTTAAGCTTGTTTTCCATTGTTCCACGGATCTTCTTCAAGCGATCAAGCTTCTACCAAAGGACCTGATCTGATACCAATTGTTGGAAATAATACTAAGAGGGGGGGGTGAATCAGTATTATCAAATCAGTACAACTTTTTCATTTCCATACTTAGATACATATACACTACTTCAATTAAGGGAACCCGCATGTATATGCAACTATGTCTAATGCAACTAGCATATATCCAGAATACTCATGATTGAGTTAATCTATTAAATGTTGATCTTTAGTTAATGCATCAGAACTTCTTTAACCATATGTATAGTAAGCAGGTGCAATAAAATAGAAAAGATCATCACACACAAGAAGCACACATGAACACCATGATATAAGGTGGAAACCCAATGTGGGTGAAAACCACCTGTTGCAAGTCATCTCTATCTTCTTTTAATAAGAAAATTCATTTATAACAGTTATGTACTGGTGCAGTCTTATACTAGTACGCATGCTTCTACATACAGAAGGCTACAACCTTCTCTCGTTCACCAGACTCTCCTGGAAGGGAGCTACAACCCGCTTAGCTCTTGTACTAGCCGATCCACTTACTAGTACATAGGTGATGGCCTACTGAAATTCTCCAACCTTTACTCGTTCTCCAGCTGCTACTGGAAGGGAGCTACCACCCACTTAGCTCTTGTACTAGCTAATGTACTAGTACATAGGTGCCGACCTATAGAAGGCAACAACCTTCTCTTTCTTCCTCAAGGTACCACGTTTCATACATTTTCAGACTGGATACTCCTGAAGCACAACACTATAATCTGAAGGCCACGTTTCATCCAATTTTCATACTAGACCCATCAATATCATTGAAGCACAAAACAATCAATACTAGCATCATCAATTTTTGAATTACTAAAACATTGAAACCCTGTCAACAGCACAGTCACTAGAACATAGAGAAGACTACAGAACTCTGCAATAACAATCAAACCCAACTACAACTTCAAACATCATACTTCATTATGTATATGCTACTACGATGAATCAAACCCGCGTATATATGCGCTTTCACCAAAGCCAACCCGCGTACAGATCTATACATATTCAATCATGACTTTGCGGCTGTTTCAGACATCAGTCATTCATCAATAATTCAGATCTAGTCTATCTATGATCCAACCATATAAAGATGATTCATTTCAAACCATTTGATCTCGATCTATCCTTAGATCTTGTTCTCCGTCAACCAGTGAGATCCCTCCTTAGCTCAGATCAAGCAATGCATCAAAACACATATCTTGCATACTGGATCTCATACTACATCAGATGTTCAAGTCTTTTTCCATACCTTTGCCTAATGATCTTCTTCTCTTTTTATAGTCTTAGACATTACTCAATACAATGGTCCAAAACCATAACAAAACAATACCATGGACCCAATACTTGGGATCAACACTTCTGATGAGATACCATGGCCCAAAACCATAGGTTCAAATACCAAAGACTAAATACCACGAACCAAAAATAAGTTCTCCCACATGTATGCGCTTTTCCTTGCATGAAAGTGTGTGTATACGCATATGCACCTTAGTAATGTCTAACCTGCATGTATACGCGGCTTTGTTTGGACTAACCTACGTATACATTATTTTCATTCATAGAACCTGCATGTATATGTGCCTTCACTTCACTAAAACTGCGAACAGATCTGTAAAGGATAGTTCACTCTTTCAAACATTCTTGTAGTCTGATCATCAATTTCCTTGCTACTAACCTGTTGCACTATGATCTGTCATTTGTGTGATTTGCCGTCAAGGACAACACTTGTCTCATAATGCCAATAGAATTTGGCTGATCTGATCTTAATGGCCCGGACTTGACTCAAGTTAAGCCCTGGAGGGACTTCTAGCTTCTGTAAAAAATGAATTATACTGGAATACCATTCACAAGTGGTTAGATTTTCAGCCAAAGACTGATTCTACTCTTGCTCTTCTGCTACTTCCTCTATCTACTCACCACCTAAATTTGAACCCATGTAATTTATGTCTAGAAAAATACAATTTTCCTCAGCCATAAGCTTAGCCAAGCCCTGGTCTTTGACAAGCTTGGTGGGCTTCACCTCTATGTTGAACTCTATGAATTTTGCAATCCATTTAGCTCTCTTTCCATCAATATCTCACTGAGTTAGGACATCTTTTACTGAGGCTAAAGGTACATATGCAACCACTTTGGAATGCAAAATATAAATTCTGAATGCCTTTAAATATTTTATGGAGCATAAGCTTGTTTTTCAATAATCATACCTTAGTTCAACATCCCTTAGATTTTTCCTGAAAAAGGCCACAGGGTGCCCCACACCTTCATCATTTTTCTGCAATAGAACAGTTGCAAGTGTATCATAAGAGGAAAGAGAGAAGATATAAAACTCCATGGTATAGTCTAGGTGGATTAGAGTGGGAGCTTCCATGATAGCTTGTTTGATGGCTTCAAAAGAGCTTCTTGTGCCATCTATCCATTTTATTTACTATCCTTTCTTTTGCATGGAAGTGATGTGCTTCACTAGCTTTGCAAAATTTGGAGTAAAACTCTTGACAAAGTTGATCTTACCCAAGAAATATTGAATGTCCCTTTTTGATCTTGGGATGGACAATGTCTGAATTTCTTGAACTCTTGCTGGATCAATATTCACACCTTTAGTAGAAACAATATGTCCAAAAAGTTTGCCTTCTTCTAGAGCAAACTATGACTTATTTGGTTTCACAGAAATCCCAAATCATCTGCACTTTAGAAACACCTTCTTCAAATGCTTCAAATGGTCCTTGTGACTGCAAGAAAAGACTGTTATGTCATCAAGGTAAATAAGGACAAACTTTCCCTTCTCTCCCACAAATGATATGTCGATGGCCCTCTAAAAAGTAGCCCCATCATTCATTAGTCCAAAAGGAATCTTGGAGTACATGAAAGTGCCCTAGGGAGTAGTGAAGGTGGTATTTTCCTGATCTTTTGGATGTACAACAATCTAATTATAACCTAAAAATCCATCTAAAAAATACATGACTCTAGCCCTTGAAACTTTTTGTAGCAAGTGTTCCATCTTAGGCAGGGGGTAGTTGTATATTCTAGAGACAGATTCTTGAAGTCAACACAAAGCCTGATTTCTCCATTGTTCTTTCTTACTCCCACAAGGTTAGTTATCCACTTTGAATACCTTAGAGGAACTATTATCTTGGTATCCAACAACGTCTTAATTTCCTTTTCAATCAAAGGCAGTAAGAGAGGGCTGATAGGTCTTAAATTCTACTTAACAGGGATGGTGTCCTTCTCCAGTGGAATCTTATGTTGAATGATGCTAGTGTCATAGGTCTTAAGATCACTGTACTCCCAAGAAAAAACATCAACAAATTGTTTCATTAGGGCACAAACTCATAATTTTGGGTAGAAGACAAGTGAGTGGACAGATTTATGTACTTTGGATGGTTTGGACACCCTACATTATGTCTATGAACTGCAGACTCATTTTCTTTTTTGGCAGGCTTATAAGGTAAATCACTATGATCAAACAACTTCTCTAGAGGCACCAATCCTTTGGGCATATGGTTACTAGGCATTTGAACAATGTTATCCTAACAAATCTCATCGTTTAGCTTGGACTAGTTGCATTCTTCAATGGTTTTATTTTATTTGTCAATGTCCATTTTAGAAAATTCATCAATGACTTGTAAAAACCTATTAATTTCATCATCATCTTTAAAAAAATTTCAGTATTTGACATTGTCAGGCAGAGATGGTCTATATTTCACCTGAACTTCATAAGTCAATTTAGGAGGCAAAGGAGGGATAAATGTGCTGGCAGACACAACAAGGGAATCAACAAACTGGTTCTTTATTCTAGGGATGTAAGAAATGTTGAAACTATCAAAAGAACCCTTGAGCTTCTGTCCCTCATCTTTGTATGCTTTCAACCTTGGATGCTTTTCTTGGAAAGTTTTGTTCACCTATTGAATGATAAGGTCTACATCTCCAAACACCTTCAAACATTTGATGCCCATTTCTTTAGTAGCATTTAAGCCCAATATCAAGGCTTCATACTCTGCTATGTTGTCTGTGACCTGAAAATTTAACTTGAAAGATAAATGAATGCATTCGTGTGTGGGGGACATGAGGACTACACTTGCTCCTATAGCTTCCTTAGAGCAAGCTCCATTAATGAACATGTCCCAAATTGGGCCTTCTTCCTCTGTGATCTGGAAAACTGGTTTCCTAAGCTGTATGGAGGCCAATTAGGATTCTTCAATATGAAGAATACAAGATCCAAAATCAATGTCGATAGCATAGATGGGATTATTAGTGGGATTATTTTCATCACTGATGATATAAGCGAACTGAGCTTCTCTGTATAATCTCCTACTCTAACCTCCAAAAACTAGGACAGTGGCATAAGACAGATGATTTTGCAATGTTCCACCTAATCTCTTGATCCAACCTCTAGAAAGCAACATGCCAAACTTGGGGGGTACATATGCTACCATAATATCCATCATCATGCCTTTCATGGGTAGATGAGACAAGGTGATGGCTAGGTCTTTGATTAATCCCAACTAGTTCACCTTTCTAAAGTCAAAAGAAAATAGGTCATGATAAGGCTTGGTAATGTCAAGACCTAGCTCATCCATGATGGCCTTGGGCATTAGATTATGGATGGCTCATGTGTTAAGAAGGAAGTTATGAAGGATCTTGTCATGAATATTCAAAGAGGCATAGAATGGTGGGGAGCTGCCATCACAATTTTCAATTATTGGCTGAGAACAACAGTTGGTTTGTCATCTTTCAGATTTACATAATCAGTGGAGGCTTGGATGGCATTAGGCTCGAGGGCCTTGAGGATAGATTTTTTGAAGGACTCATTATTCACTAATTCAATTAGAGGTATACGTATTCTTAGATTCTAAATTTCTGATTGAAAGCTGAAAGGAAAATGAGACTTGTCAAGGCCTCTTACATTGTGAGTTGGAGCTTTGAGGATGATGGGATCAACTGCCGGTTGTTTATGCTTATTAGCTTGTTGTATTTCAGGGGTAGAAACTCTCTGAACATGAGTTCCCTTGACATTATTCATCTACAACTTCAGATCATATTTGTGTTGATCACCATTTTTCATAACAGCTCCACCATCCCACTCTTGGTTGATCTAGTCATTGAATAATGACTTTTCATAGGAAGGTAAGGTAAAAAAGGAGGCACTGCCTCTATCTTCCATACAATGGATCTCATCATCTTCTTCATATTGCTCTTCTTCCATGACTACATTTTGAAAAGGGGTCTTCACCCTTTGGTCTTCATTGGCATCTTTACTTCTCTGCAGAATTTGCAACTGCTTATTAGCTCTTCTATATGGATTTGGATTTCTAGGAGAAAATGTATTATGAACTCTTCCTTTCCTAGGGTGCTGCTGTGGAGCTATAAAAAGGGTCTCTTTCACCTCTAGTTACCTCACATTAATATGTCAATCCGGGAACGTTTTGCTATTTCAAAGAGTGTCTCAGTCTGAGGCTTAGCATTTTCCGGAGTAATGATCATAGTACAGTGTTTGAAAATAAAAGAGTAAATGGATGTGTGTCTACAACTTAACTACTTCGAAAGACTAAATCGCACATTCAGATATTAATGCATCAGTCAAGGGTTCGGTAGGAATAACCATCCCTTTAGAAACTGGTTGGAAAAGAAATCGGAGAACAGATGAGGGGTCTAGGAGCCGGACAACAGATGTCAATGCTCACTATAGCCTGAGATCGTCCTTCACACCAAAATAACAAATAATAAGAAATGGAACGGTAGATAAATCGAACAACAATTAAATGGAATAGAAACCTCGAAATAGAACGGAAATTCTGAAATGGAATAACAATTCAAAAATGGAACAACAATGCAGAAATGGAATTAGCAATTAGGGAATATAGAGGTAACTAAGTCTAACAAGCTGTAAATCTATTAAATCACGTGCATTAGTCATAACCAAACATCAATCCTTCATTCTTAAAGATGTACACACAAATGGAACAACACTGCTTATGGATACATGATGGAACAACACTAGAAACCATATAAACACAATATGCTCAAATAGTAATCTGATTCAGCTGTCACTCTAATTAGAAAGCATATGATTGCATCTCAAGATGGAACAGTAATATTCGAGAATCCAATAATCACATAGAATAGAGCTTCCAAGATGAATTCTGTAATGTTAAGGCACAATCAGATAACACAAAAACTTTGTAATGGAATAATAGTATCCTGTAGAAACTAACCGTATTATATCAACACCTAAGGGAATAGTAATATGATGCAGCGTCAATACAACACTTTTTTTTTTAGAAACATTAATGGATTAAAAACGACAGAGCATGTGACATAAACTTTATAAAACACATCAGATTACCAGATCACGTTGATAAGAAAACCACACAGAAACTACGCGTAATGGTACAAGAGCAAGTGTCCTCCAGGGCCGGGCCCTTAGCCTCTAGGGGTACTGTTATATGGGAATAGTGTCCACACGGATGCTGCTATTCCCACTAAGATGGGTGGCTATCTTAGAAACAAACAATCAAAGTCTACTATTGATTCCTTTTATGAAAATAGATGAGAGGAGAACCAAGAGGGCCAACCTGAGTCTTATGCTCGATTTCCTCTCCTTCTTGATAGAGTTTTGCCACTTTCTCTTTGTCTGCTTAGCTTCAAAAGGACCTGTAGAATCACCGCAGCATAATACTATGCAAGAAACAAGGATCTACGTTCATAAATAATGTAGGATCAGATATACATTAACCATATACAAGCATATATAAACAAGTACACCAAAATATGGAAGGAAACAAGAATAGCTTTATTCAGATAAAAAGTAGCAAGAGGATTACAACCATGAGTTCTGACCCAACATCATCCTCCAGCTAAGAAGCCCTTCTTCACCTCAAGCAAAGCAAAATCACCCAACACTATGAATGTACACCAGAATACTAACAACACTTCTCTATAGGTTACAAAATTCCAGCCTCTGGATCTCTGTGATGAGGGATCCATATATAGATGATTACAGAGAGGTGAATCATCTTTTGGGATCTTTATTAGTGTATTCTCTCTGATAGTTCCTGCTTCCACTTGGAGAATGATGATCTCTTACTGATCCCTAGTCGAAAAATGGAGTGGCAAGTGTCAGAGGGGAAGCTTTTGGAAGATTCCATGATCTTCCACCTCGCATTTTTGTCCCTGGCATTTTTCCATTCCCAACCATCACACCCTACAGAGGAGAAAAATAGTATGCATCACACCCTATACATTGGGAAGGTGATATGCATCACACCCTCTGCATGGATCTTTTAGTATGGTCCAGTTTTGACCATTTATGAGCAGTTTTCAGTGGAGAACTTCTGGGAGATGATGTAATCAGTTGACCTTGTTCCTTTAGGCAGTGAAGAAACACTTTTAGGGACTTAAGAGCCCTCAGTTTATGGACATTTGTGATTGGGGTTGAAGTGCCCAAAAATGTCTATAACAGGTACACAGCTTGAGATTATTCCAGGCTCAAAGATAAAAGAGTAAACAAGTTTGTATTAATGCATTAAGTAAAATTACAGTAGAGCAGGTCTTAACAGGACATAATCATCACGGTTTGATCTTTTAAAAGAAATTACATAAGAGCATAACCACCCCTTTTAGCTAAAATGTTGCCCCTTATATAAGGGTGACAACAGAGATATCTATATGCAGAAATAGATAAAACAGCGATCCCTCAGGCTCAAGGATCCTGAGGGATTCGCAGAACCGTTAATCCTGAGTCACTTCTTCTCTTTTCTGCACCGAGCTGATATCTCCACTTCCTTTCCCGGGCTGGTCCATTTTGATCTGGTTTGCATGCGGTCTCCCGTCGAAGGGACAACAGTTAACCCATCTTTGTCTTTTCCTTTAGAATGGCCACTTTTCGTTTTTCCTCCCTCCTGTACATGGAAACGACAATTTTCAGTGTTCTTTGTTTTACATATTAATCTCACATGTTTTGTTATAATTCTTTATCATTTTCTAAGTTTATGATGCAAAAAGGCTTATAAGTCCTAATGAAAAGATACTGAAATAACCATCAAAATATACCTTCTTTGATACTCCACACACCCCCCTGCTTACCCTTTTTCATGGCCTCATGAAAGCATTGTAGTTGACATGTAAGGTAGTGAGTGAGTAGGCTGGAGATGGAATCTCATGTGAAGGCCTACAGCCGTGATGCAAAAATAGGTAGTCAAAGAAATGGCCTATTTGATCCTCAGACATCTTATACAGGGCTTGGTATCCGGGTGCAGGATGCCAAATGATTGGACTCTGGAACCTATATCCTAACCAGGACTGCCCTACCCTCAAAAGCATTTCTCCATAGAGGGGAAAACAGTTGGAAGCTAGTTTAAAATTCTCATACTTAAATGGTTCTCTGAGCTGGATTTTCAGATTAGATATTCGATATTGAAATTTAGCTGCATCAATGGCAGGGTCTTTGATAGAGGAAAAGTATTCTAGTCCCTGTCGAATGATTACCTCATGCATGGGTCCTAATACTTCAATCACTCCTGGAGTCTTCATGAGGTTTCTATGTTTCCTCCATAACTGTGTTGGGTCACTAGGCTTAGCTCTTATCCATAGATCTAATCCGTTTTCTTGTCTTTGAAAAGCATTATAGGCTTTGAGCCATTTAATTTGATTAACTGCAAATGAAATAAATGCCTGTAATTGAATATCTCCAACAAAAGGGCTAGGGTTCATCTCGGTCTCCTATTCTAGTACAAGTTTATGCAAGTAAAATTCACACAATAGTCTCTGCACTTTTACCCTGTAGTGTTTACAGCAGTTTATGAAATCATCTATGGTGTTAATTTGTATGGGAGCACCTGCTTTAGTAGCCTTTATTTTCAATTGCAAATACCTTTCCATTAAAAACAAGCATAGTTCCTAGCAGGGGCTCTACATGCTAGGACGTCATTGTATAGAGAACACAAGGTATCCATCTGTTTGATAACTACATCTAACCTACGAGTTACCTTTGCAACATTCTCTTGTTCCTTCCACCATCCTTCGAAGGCCTGGCTTTCAGATAAGTTGATGTTCCTTAGCTGCTGCCTTCTTGCAGAGCTTGCTTCAAACCCTTTTGGAGGGATACTGTTTTTGGATCCCTTTTCCATGCAGCAGTGGAGGCCGGGAGCTTTACCTGAACTTTCCTATTGTGTTGCTTCAAGTTCAGAACCCTTATTACTTCTGAAAGTGGTGCCTCCATCTGAATTTCCTTATCACGGGTCATCATTTCATCCATTTCTATTTTAACACGAACATTAGCCCATTGTTGTTCCTTTTCAATTGGAACAACATTCTGTTTTTCAGCATCATTGGAATAGTAGCTTGGCTTTTGACAGGGTTTTGAATAGCAGGATGGATTCTGGTCCTCTGTCCCTTGCCCTGAAGGGGTTTTGCTAGCATGGCCAGACTTTTCCTTCCTGAAATCCCTTTTACCCTTTTCCTTGCCTTTAGAATCCTAATCTGCTGGTGAAACTAGACTATTATGTTCAATAATCTCTGCTATTCCTTTCGTAATTCCCTTATTTCCGCTATTTCTTTAGAAGGAACAACAGGCTATTTACTACGGTCTGGACTGCGGCTAGCTTCCTGATTTTCTTCCTGGGATGGCTGTTCCAGGGAAAGAACCCTAATTGGCTTTGTTATTTGTTTGGCTATTTGTTTTTCTGCCCTTAGTTCTTCCAAACTTTCTTCTGGTGCCTTCTGGTTAGGAACGGGTTGTTCCTGCTCAGCGTTTTCTGACATCTTCTCATCATGAACAGGCCAATTTTATACTTCTGCCTCCTTTGCATGTGATTCCTCAAGTGCATATTTCTCCTGGGGTTTCTCTCCGGCATGGAGGTCTGATGGACTAGAAGGTTGGCCATATTCACCCATATTGGCCAAAAATTTGGCCAATTCATCTTCCCCTAATGGGTCTTGTAATGGGCTGCCTTCCTATTGTTCCATTTCCTCCTCTTGCTCGGATTCTTTTCCTTTGTCTCCTTCCTCCTCAGATTGCTAGTCTTCTTCCTCTTTTTCTTCTTATTCTTCTGCAGATTGCTCTGCCTCCTCTTCTTCTCCTGCAGATTGCTCTACTTCCTCTTCTTCTTCTTCTCCTGCAGATTGCTCTGCCTTCTCTTTTTCTTCTTCTTATTCTCCTTATTTTTCTTCTGCTTCTGCAGACTGCTCTGCTTCCTCATCCTACATTTCTGTTTCCATGTCTGCCCATGGGGGTTTCTCATCTTCTATTTCCACTGGCTGGCTAGTGCCTTTTTAGGGCTTCTCCAGCCCTCGTCGTAGTCGTGCTAGCCAGACTAATTTCCTGCGCTTTTCTCGTTGCTCGGGTGTGCTGGTGACATGTTTCCGCTTTGTCGATTTCTTGTGTTTTTTGGACGCTTGGGTGTGCTAGTGACCTTTTTCCATTTTTCTAGATGTTCGGGTCTGCTAGTGACCTGTTCCCGTTTTTCTGGACATTTGGGTGTGCTAGTGACATGTTTCCATTTTGGAGGTGGTGTGGTCAACCCCCCATTTACAATGGAAATTAGCTCTTCCCAGCTGCTCTCCTGCTGGGTGAGGCTATGGTTGACTATCAACTGAATCAATCCGTGATGACTAACAACTGACTCTACGTGCTGTGCCTTTTTCATGCTCTGTGCGATGTCATGAAGTAATGAATTCAACAATGCAAGTAAATTTATAGAGCATTTCTATTTTAGAACAACTAAGAGTTTAAGATGTCGTGGTCTTACCACGTCTTTTCTGCCCTCACAGGTGATATATATTTGGATGGTATTTTCTAATTCTGCCCACGGCCCTCCTAGTGTTGTTGGCAGAACCCCCTTTCCTCGAATTGTCAGGCTTTGTCCCTCATCCTGGAAGATTTCTATAATCTTCTGCAACCTCTCCTTTTTTAACGTCCATACTGGTCCAATGGCTAGCAGTCCCGAGACTTCTGCGATTATGTCATCGGTGACTGCTATGCATCTTCCTCTTACTGTGGAGTAGTCTTCTTGCAAGTTCTGCAAGAATTCAATCACTATTGTTTCATTAGACTCCTTCAAGCGGTTAAGATAGGTCAGCCATCCTACTCTTGCCAGGATTTCCCGGGCAGCAGCCGAAACAGTTAACACTTACGGTTCTCTGGAAATTGATCTTCCTCCCATAGTTTCACTGTGAATTCTCAAAGGGATGACAGTTGTTTGTTTAAACACAGAGAAGATGACAGACGTAAAGCCCGTTCAAATTCTAATGCTACTGCGTATACAGTGGAAATGGCTTTGAACAGCAAATAATGTAGAAAAAACAAAAATTAAAAATAAAAAGACATAATATCGTTGAGCCATGCTATACCCCAGTACACAATCTTTTGAATAGTGAGATGACACGTAATCCAGGGAATGATGAGGTTAACCTCCCCCCCGCAATGTGATAGGCTGTCCCAGTCATCAAATAAAGGAGCAGCGCCCGCTCTGCAACAAAGTCTTTAAGGAACAGTGTTGGGTCCCTATAATATTAGTGATTACCCCATTACTATGGTAGTTGTACCCCTTATTAATATTGTTGTGCCCCTATTGCCCCCATATTGTTATTACTGTGCCCCATAGAATCCCTCTATTGTAATTTTTGTGGCTTTATATTATTATTGTTAGGTCGGCTGGGTTATATTATGAATCCTTAGACTCCTATATATAGAAAGGAGGTTTTGTCATTTGTATCATCCAAGAATTGTTCATTTATGTAATGTAAAGGATTTTCCCCCCCTCGAAGAGGCTGAATTATAAGGCATTGATCTATCTTTTATATCTTTTCTTGAGCTGATCTCATAACATTTGGTATCAAAGCTTTGGATTCTAGGGTTTCGCTGCTCCAAATAGGTCATTGTGGCATTTTCGTTATAACTTTTGTTCTGCGATGTTTCAGAAGTAAAAAAAAAAAACCCATTTGAGAAGACATCACGCTGCATCTTAGATCCCCATTTCAGAGCATGTCACGCTATATTTGCCGAGATATGATCTGAGGAAGTTGGTATTTTTGCAGATTCCTGAATTACATTTCAAACAGGTGACCTAGGGAAAATCGTCATAACTTTCTCTCTAAGAATCAGATTGAAATTTTGTGAAAAGTTACAAAAAGAGGACAGATGGTAGTTTCCTCTAAATATTGTTCAGAGCCAGAGGTCCAAATAATGACACGTGGCACTTCATACAAGTTCGCTCTTTTGAAAAGGTCTATAATCAGGTCACTGTGGGAGATTTGGCATAACTCTTCATTGGAGAATCCAATTGGGGTCAGACTGGTGGCTTTGGAAAGAATACACAGAGGACTACCATATGTTGCAATTTCAGAACTGGATGTTCTAAAAGTACAGAGATACATCAGATGCAATATCGAGCTCCTACAAAGAAAAAAAAGTATGTAGATTTTTTTAATTTTTGCTTAAGATTGGTTTGGAAATTTATTTTGAAGGAATTCAAAGGGATAGTAGAGAATTATTATCGGTAACTAATGCCCTGAGGAAAGAAAATTCAAACACCTAGTAAGGAGCCTGAAAGCTCTAGCATGACTCATGAAGAAGAGGAAGAAATGTTGCATGATATATCAAAATTACAAGACCAAGTGCAAAAAATGTCAACCTCACAAAAGCTAACAGAAGCTAAGATAAATGGCATGGAATCTAAGATAAAGGGCATGGAAGCTAAGATGGACGATTGGAATAAAGATTTGAAGACAGACATGGATGATTTGAAGAGAGATTTGAAGACATATTTGAAGACAAACATGGACGAATTGAAGATAAATATGAATAAGTTGCTACAAGACATGGTCACTAAGGGTGAAAGGGTAGTAAAGGAAACTCATGATGAGAACAAAAGAAATGTTAATCATGATTCCATAGACTCTAATGTGGGATTGAAGACCCATCATATTCCAAAAATCGATATGAGGAAGTTTGATGGCAAGGATCCTGCAACATGGATATTACAGATGGAGCAGTTTTTTGATCTCAATAATGTGCAAAACACACAAAAGGTACGTATGGAAACTTTATATTTGGAACCAAATCAATTTTTATGGTATCAATGGCTTTACTCTCGTAAAAAATTTATCACTTGGGCAATTTTTATGGAAGAATTGATGTCACATTATGAGGATACAAAAAGCAACACTTTTTTTAGCCAATTGATAAGTCTCAAACAAAAGGGTTCAATAATGGAGCACATTGAGGAGTTCCAAAAATTGAACATAAGGGTAAAAGATATTCCAGAGGAGCATAGGATTGATGTGTTCAGAGGGTCTTTAAAGGATAATATCCAACATGATGTTCGCCTTTGGGAACCTGATTCATTAGAGAAGGCATTCAGGTTAGCAAGAAAAATGGAAAGCAAAATTATGGGCAACCAAGAAGCATACCACTCACAACTATAAAGATGGAAGTGTTGTCCCTAGTCTTCCACAACCTATAAGTTTGACACCACAACAATTGGAAGAAAAAAGAGAAAAATGGCTTTGTTATAGTTGTGATAGCAAATAACACTAAAGGTCATAAGTGTGCTGAGAAGAAATTATTCTACATAGATTGTGAAGAGGAAGAAGAAAAGGAGCAAGAAAGGTCAAAAGAAGAGGATATACTCCAGGAACAAAGCCTAGATGAATAAAAAATGAATCCGACCATATCTTGTAATACATTGGCAGGAATTACCACTCCTCAAACCATCAAGATAGAAGGACAAATCAAGAAGAAAAAGGTAATAGTGTTGATTGATTCA